>ML686135.1:2815772-2837009 GCA_007922175.1 Pelusios castaneus | reverse complement strand
GCTGAGCCCCCTGGCACTTGGCAAGGGGTGCCCCCACTGCCACCGTGCACCAGTCCCAGGTCCACCTAGCCTCTACAAGTCGACCTAGGCATCCAGTGTGGATGCTCTAGGTCGACTTTGTAGGGTCCTCCCAAAGTTGACTTAAAATTTAAGTGTACACATGCTAAGTCGACCTAAATTAACAAGTGTAGACATAGCCTTTGGATATGACCACAGTACAAGTAATTAATTAATCATATAAATTAATAAAATAATCTGTAGTGATTTGTAAAAATCAGGGGTTCTTGCTTTTTCTCCGGACTTCTTAATACTTAGACATTTTGTTTCCATTACCTTTTAAATAGCAAAGTCACCTCCAATTAAAGTGGAGAGATGTGAATACACTTGACTGGGTCACATCATACAACCTGTTAGTATTAGATGTGTGATATTACTCTTCTCCTTTCCTCTGAATCGATAACACCAGGTCCCCAGTCTCAGGAACAAACTACCTATCATGGGATTTCTAATCAGGATTTCATAGTCAGATGCGTAAACTAGGTGGTTTTGCCGCTGGAAAGCTGATGCTATTATTATTAGTAGCAATAATATCCTTTATGGTACAGAGGAATGAATGTCTGTAGAGTTCCTAATCACTATTTAATCAGATCTTTTTGATACCACAGTTTCTCTTGGACAATCCGCTGTACAACCAATATGCTAAAATCTTCAAGGGGAATGACCAGCCAATCAGACTGTTTTGGCAACCTCTTAGATTTGCTGTAATGTGATTACTTCACTGTTGCTTTTACATATCTTGGTTTTGAAGACAGCGAATGAAACATGGAGTTGAAATGGTGCATAGGGCCTTGTGCAGGTTCTCAACAGGGATGAATTTCACCCATACTCAGGGGAAATGAAATCAGTTTTTTTTATTAATGTGTCAGTGCTTGCTATTATGTTTCCCTGAGGATTCTTTCTTTTATAATGTGCCTTGTTAACATTCTGTCTAGGATCAGAGTTTTCACTTATGTGTAGTCCTACAAGCTGCAACTAGCACTATCCATGAAACACTCTTTATAATGCAAATGAAAGGATCCTTGGGACCATACACACATTTGTACTCACACGACCATAATAGAAATTCATAGGGGTCAGGGAAGTCAAATTGGTAAAGCCACATTTTACTATTCCATGTGTGTTTTAAGGGTTGAGGTTTGGGTTTCAGAAATAACTGAGCCTGAATGTATTTGAGAATTAAATGTATTTTTCAACAGAGCCAAAGTAAGCATTTCAGATATTCCTGACATTTTGTCCTCCTCCTCCTCCTCCTCCACCTCCTGCATTTGTTCAGAACTGAATAAACTCACTCATCTTTGTGAGAGCACAGAACAAACAGCAGGGACTTTGCCTTTGTGGAGAGGATGGTTAGTTTTGAATCGTAATCTTAGGTGAATGAACAAAAGTAAATATCATTTGGATCATGGTGAGGTTAATTGGCTAGTGTATTTTCTTTCTCCCAGTGCTTTTTATGTATTTCAGACTGCAGCTAGTCTATTTGTTACTTTCTAAGAGTTGGATTCTGATCCTCTTTTTTACATTAGGTAGCAGCTTGCTCCGCAGTGATTTCAGCGGTACTATGAATGGAGTAAGATACTATTCAGGCATATGAATCTGGCTGTATAGTATTTCTATAGCTCAGTTCCTTCTCTCTCTGTGTTTATTTTAGATGAGTTTATAATTTAGAATTTAAATCCTGTCTGCCTTACTCATATATTCGTTGATATTAAATCCAGAAGGGACCATCAGGATCATCTAATTGTATCTCTTGTATAACATGGAGCATAGCATTTCACCAAGAGGTCCTTCCTTCATTCCCGTAACATGACTACTCCTACTAACTCCAGCGAATGGTGTGCATAAGTAAGACAAGCTAGAGTCTGACCACGTGATGTGTCAGCACTTGTATTTAAAGCCTTATTATTCAGAGGTTGAATTGATACATGGTGAAAATGTCCATTTTGTCTCAAGATGGACCAAAAGGATCTTGTCATGGGAGCAGAATTTATTTTTTAAAAAATGTTTAAAAAGTCCTCCTCAAATTAAAATGCTGCAAAGAGTCCCTCACCATTAATCTTTTCCAATAAACCATAAATTAAAAGGTCTAAACACCAAAATGTCTGCGCCTTCATCATGTTTTAAGGGGCATTTTAAAGTAAGGAACAATTGTTTATAAATAAGTTTCTATGAATGTCTAATTCTTGAATATGTATTGTATCAGTCAGAGAGAGTGAGAGCATGGATTTTTAACCTTAGAGGGATTTCTCTCATGGGTGTTGTGTGAGCAACATGTTCATATAAAACCAGGCATCAGGAGATGGAGAAGAGTGGAAAGGCGGGTAAGAAACTTGTTTACCTTCTCTTCCCCAGGCCTATTGGGATTCTCCCTACAAAACCTGTACAATTTTGGGTGCATATTGAATTTACTACTTCTATTTGGGACAGGAGGAAAGGTGGAGTCACAGCATTGGGACAGGTGTCTGCAGGCAGTGCATGAAGAGGGAGGCATGCTCTGTGAACAACCGAGAATGACAGGATTAGGTCATGGATTTCCTCCAGCTCCTAACACTCCACATGGTCCCAAGGCTGTGAAGGAAGCCACAAGGTTGCATCTTTTAATCCCTGCCCTTATGGAGAACATTGGCTGGTCTGAGCCATCGAATTACTCAGTAAATTTTCCATATCTGCTTTTATTCACTTGGGAAGGGATTACATGGGCACCAGTTAAGTCCAATGCCTTTATGTGAAGGGACTCTCATCAGTTTAAGCCCCATCTTTGATTTATTGTAAAAATTTGATGAGGCATGGCCAATAGATTCTAAATGAACTATGCTTTAAATATTCTACTGTTACAGAGAAATCAGAATTTAAAATATTGTGTTATTTCTGTAGGACCTTCAATATTTTGTTTTCTATTACTGCTAAGACAGCCAATGGAGGAAGTATTAATGGGGGTGCTGGCTAGTTCTGGGTCCTTGATAGAGCAGACTTGTGGATTCCTTCTAGGAGTATGACTCCTCTCTGCATGGATTTTCTACCCTCACTGACCCTGCATTTGGCTTTCTGGTGATGGAACGTAGGGAAAAGGAATGAGTAGATTCCCAGAGCTATGTTGTATCAATAAAAATGAAAAGAACAACCAATAAAGGAACGAAAGAGCTATGTTAATTTCAGCTCCACTGAAAACCCTAGGCGGAAAATATCAGCGTTTGGCAAATGTTAAAGGGAATTCTTGGTAATGGAAGAAACTGACTATGAAACTTTGTAGAAGTCTTTATAAATAAGGGAGATGTTAAAAAGAAGAAAATATACTATAAAAAGCACTGTACTTGGGGAGCTAGAAGGACACTGAGTAAACTTATGGCTGAGTTTTAGTGTTCATACCGATATGTGCCATAACCTCTTGGAGGAATGCTAAACATAAAATTAAAAAGGGCTTTATGTTTCCTTGATCATCTCAGTGCAGAATTGCTTCCATTTTTCACTCACTTATGAAGGCTTCAAATCCACATACTGGGCAGAATTCTGTTCTATGTCTTGAACATCGTGTTTCTGGCATCTGTTCCTGGGAATAGGGGGATAAAATAGCTCAGAACATTTGTAAGCCAAAACCAGAAAAACATCTGAGAGGTTTTCTGATTGAGTTCAGCAGCAGCAGAGGCTCTGGCAATGCTTTCTGAGCCATTTGGGGTGATGGGAATGACTGCAGAGAGTTCTGAGTACATGGGAATAATGCCGACAAACCCATAAACAGTATTTAAAAATAAGTTATTTTCTTTCTCTGTTTCCCATTTTTCCCATGGTGTCAAATAAGCATATAAAGGTTCACTGAGCGTGATGTACACAACAGAGTATCATTCTAGAACAGCAGGCGGTATTAACAAAATCGCTCTAGCTGCCTGCCACACTGACATTGTACAATTAATCCAAATCTTTTGGTAAAATATTCTGTAAAACAAAAAATGTTATGCAGCTCATTCTGAGTATTGAGATACCGACTTTTGCCTAAAGCCAGAGTTTGCAGAGTGATGTATCACTTGAGAGGACTAGGGGTGTCATAACCCCTTTCTGGTAACCTAAATCAGGTAACACTTAGAGCATAATTCTACTATCCTCACTTAAATTGGGTACGTTATGAGATCTTTAGTCATCATGAGTGTACCCTTACTACCTGAGTAGCCCCACTGTTTTCATTGCATTTGATTGTAATGGGACTACTCCAGGAGTAAGACAGTCAGGGCAAGTCTATACTGATGGAAGCACAGTCACCACCATCAGTGCAATCTTCAGTTTTCGACTGAGGTGTCTCTGTGGACACGCTCAATTGAAAACTGAACCTCAGCTGGAACACCAGCTCCGTAACTGCACTTACACTACACCAACCGGATGCCATTTACGGTTGGCTTAGTGTAGTGTGTATTTAAGATTTAAGAAATTGGATTTAAGAAATTGGCAGGAGATACCCAAGGTACGTAAAATACCTTGTGTATCTCCTGTTGACTGCTGCCGAAAACAGGGGTGAGTGTAGCCTAGGGCTAATAGTGAATAGGAATATTGGAATATGAGTAGTTCATTACTCCATTGGTTATTGGGACTGGTTAAGGACTAAGGTGCTACTCAGCATGAGTGTACTATTTGTAGTAGTGGGACAATGGCATGAGTATAAGACAGTGGCTTGCCCCATGAGCTACAGAACCTGGGGTTGAACCAGCTCTGATTACTGGATGAGCAATGGTTGTATCAGGTGATCCCAGGACAAAAAGATCAAGAAGGTGCGGTGAAGGAGATGCCCAGGGATCTCCTGAGATGCCCAGCTAGGGATCCTGCAGGGACCAAGAAGGCACCAGTAGGGCACCTTGTTTGCATGTGGGAGCTGAAAAAGCAGGAGGGAGTGCAGGAAAGCTGTCCAGGTAGGGCGAATCTGAGAGAAGCTGTAAGAGCTAGCTGGATTCAGAACTGTGTGCTTGTGTTATGTGTTGTTTTGGGTTAATGCCTGGGGCTTACAGGGCTAGTATGTACCAGAGTACTAACCAAGAGGGAGACCTTTTGAGGATTGTTTAAAACCCTTTGAACTGTGAGTTTTCAAAGGACCCTGAACAGGGTCTGGCAGAATGCTGTGACCAAAGAGGAAACTGAATCCCCAGTGGAGTGTAGACTAGTTGAAGCAGGAAGCCTGAGAGAAGTGGAGACTGCAGGGTCTGTTTTTGACAACTTGGGGGAAACTTGGTGCTCCCCCCATGACCTTTTGAACTTATGCATACATTTATAAGGAACTATTTGTGTAAAATGTTTTATGGAATCTCTGCAGCATTGTGGGGTTGTGTCTTGTGGCTGGGAAGCTTAAAGGGAGAGAGAGAAAAAGGATTTGCCTGTGAGAGAGGCTGACAGGATTTGCTTTTTCACTGAGAAACAAGTGGAGGTATGAAGCTGGACTCAGTGCTCTTGTCGCTGCCCAGGTACTCCCAGTTGGGCCAATTAAAAATTAAAAGGGGTGGGTCACCTCTGGGACTGTCAGCGAGGAGTCAGAGCAGACTCAGACAAGCAGGAGATGAGACCTCCCAGAGACAGAAGGTGATTTGTGGGAGAGTGGAAAGAGGGATTTTGCTGACTGGTGCTCCCTAAGTCAGGGCCAGAAGCAGAGGAAGATGTGGGCTGGCTCTAAGCTGGAGGCAAGGGTTGAAAGCAGGGCAGCAGTGGAGGGGCTTATCTGCTGGTGTCTCCTTCCTAGGAGAGTTGGACACTGAGGGAGGGGGGAGTGAGGGATATTCCCAACAGAGAGGCTGTGGGAGATCATAGAGGGAAGAGTGGTGGTGCACCCCAGATAGAAGGGTTGGTGTTGCAGTCCTGGTGGAGCAATGGAAGAGGACAGGTAAGAAGCCTGTGGCAAGAACAAGAACTATATGTTCTTGGGTGATATGGGACTTTTGTTAGGGACTATTTGCACAATGGGATTTTTGTAATAATCTGGGAAACCAAGGTAAGAGGCCTTGAGAGGCACCCAGGGGTATGTCTACACTGGTGGCTCTGTTAAGTCGACTTAACAAGGTCAACTTTAAGTTGACTTAAAGTCGACCTTGTTAAATTGACTTAGAGAGTCCACACTGAAAACTCCAGTTGACTACCAGCATCCACACTGGCAGGCGCTAGGTCAACAGAGGACTGGTGCATTGTGGGTAGCTGTCCCACATTGCACCGGGGTCTGGAGACCAATTAGGTCAATTTAAGGGCATTCCTCGTCCACACTGGATTAAGTTGACTTAATAAGATCAAGTTAAGTGTTAAGTCGACCGTAAGAGGTGGTGTTATTAAGTCGACTTAAGGAAGCGCTTAAGTCGACTTAATAAGAGCCCAGTGTGGATGCAGCGGTCTGTAGGTCGACTTAACCGTCTTTAGGTTGACCTAAGGCTCCAGTCTGGATCTACCCCAGGAGGCTACTTGATGATGAAGAGTATGGGCAGTATCATAGCTCCTTTAATTTGATCACATACATTGCTAGCCTAATACTAAGGAATATCTTGCTGTGTGAGTAAGTCCACTGATGTGTGTGGAGAGGAGGCAAAATCTGGCATTTAGTTTTCTGTCTGCAATATAGGGTCAAACATAGATCCCCTAAAACCAATGGATGTGCAACGCATGGTGTGCTTACAGAACTGGGCCTGCAGTTTCAAAAAGGAGGCTGGGAATATATTACTGCATGTATCTTTTAGGTTGGAAGGGTGAAAGAATATTACAAACCAAGTTTCTCATATTTTTCTCTGCACTTTTCTTCACAAAATTCATTTACCATTCAACAAACTGTGACTTGAAACTTCAAGGATTTTCTGTCTCTTCTCTGAGTGTTCATTTGACTGACATTTTAAGCTTCTTTTCTCTATTCAGTGTAGCAATAGAGGCTGTAGTACTTACAGTTCCACTCTAGAGAATGTCCGTAAAATTGCCAGTGAATTAACAATACACAGTGACTAACATACTGGTTTTTATTAATGCTGAAGGATAAATAATACAGCGAAATGAGGGAAAATAGGTAATACAAGAAAATTTTGTATTTGTTTTCAACTGCAAAGTTACAGTTTGTGGGCTGAATTCTGAGGTCTTACACAGGCAAAACTTTCAGTGAAATCATTTGGAATTTGACTGAATAAAAATAGAAGAGACCCCAGGATTTGGCCTTATAACATCATCAACAATCTAAGCTCATCACACTTGCATGTCACTGTTAATGTTACTTGGATTAGGAGACTGAAGTACTTCTTTTACTGGTATCCTGTTAAAAGTCCTTGCATACTTGAAAGAAACAAAGGGACTGAATCTGTAGCATGTTAGTGGAAGTTTCTGCTTGAGTTAGGATGGTGGGGTTACGAAATGATGATGCCTATGGAAAGTTTGCTCATTGTCTTATTTGTATCATTGATAAAAATTCATTGCACGAAATGACTCGGGTCCCTGTCCTGGAGCCCTTACCCAAAAAAGATGCCTTCGCACATGTAGTCCTATTAGGGTAGTGGTCTCCAACCTTTCACCAGCAGATGGCGCAACGCTCATAGATTTCAATTTCAATGGAACTGCCCTTCAGAAATAGCTCACAATCTACTGGTTGGGGACCACTGTTTTAGAGTAAATCTTGAGGACCATGCAGGCCCTTGATTCCTAGGTGTGGTGCTCCATGCAAATGCGGCCAGTTCTCAGGACAATCAGACAGCTTGGTAGGGAATGGAGACTGGCTGTTCAGCAGTCAGGGCCTGCAAAATATCAAAGGATGTGGGAGCACATTCCTTCCTCCAGCATCTTTATGTATCCTCATCTTGATGTTTTCCCCCTTGATTATTTGGGCAGTAGTATCTGCAGCATTAACAGCAGAGCAAAGGGCCATGGGAGACAAAGGGGTCAGAGTCATGCCCAAAATGTGAGCTGCTGGCTGGTTGCTGTCATAAAGGTTTAGCTGCACTCTTGCTTGTGATGGAGAGGCCTCTATAATGAGTCCGTCCTGCCCAGCTAGCAGCTCCTTTATAGAATTGTCTCTCAGCTCCTCCATTCGGCAACTCAAACTATTTTCTTAAGTTTTGCAATAAGTGTTGTTTTATATATTATTAAATTTATTATCAGTCAGTTATTTTACCAAGTATCTTAGATTGATTTTGGTTGCTGTGCCTTGCTGTATTGGATTCTTCAACCCCTCTTCCCTTCCTTTTTCTTTGTCCAAGCTGTCATCATTTCATTTTATCTCAACATAGTGCCTGTTCCAATCCAGCCCTCTCAACCCATCATACCATATAGTCAGTTTTGGATCAAAAGATGAGAAAAAATGTGTTAATGATTTTCTTTTTAATGTGAAATATTTTGTATGTAGCTTTGGATTCTGTCATGGGTTTTCCCAGTCTTGTCACAATCACTCAGGCTATGTCTACACTCAGGAATTTAGGTCGACTTTACTAAGTCGACTTTAAATCGACCTTATTAAGTAAACTTAGAGAGTCCACACAGGACTCTTAAATTGACTTAAAGCTAGCATTACTAAGTTGACTTAGAGAGTCTACACTAGACTCTCTAAGTCGACTGGTTAGGTCCAGGGGGAGGTGAAGCTCTTTTGGAGCTTTGGCTCCCCAGGGTAGAGGGGCTCATCCTGGGGAGAGCCAGCCCCACACGGGGTTGGCCCTCCCTGAGATACCAAGCCCCAGAGCGGACTGGGGGAGAAGGGAGCACGGCGCTCCCTTCTGGCCTGGACTGCTTGGCTCCCTTCTGGCTGGGACTGCTCAGGTCCCGGGCAGAAGAGAGCTCTGCTCTCCTTTCTGGCTGGGATCGAGCGGTCCCCGCAGTCCTGGGCAGAAGGGAGCGCAGGGCTCCCTTCTCTCCGGGACCCCAGCAGTTCCGGCCAGAAGGGAGGGCGGGGCTCCCTTTTTGCCGGGACCCCAGCGGTTCCAGCCAGAAGGGAGCCCTATGGCTCCTTTCTGGCTGGGACCATGCTCCAGCCTGCGCCGGCAACGGCCGGCACTCCACCTGATAGGGAACCCCCGGGGATCCCTATCAGCTGGAGTGCTGGTAATTGCCGGCACGGCCCTCCAGTGGCGGTTTCCCTATCAGCTGGAGCGCAGTCCCGGCCAGAAAGGAGTCCTGTGCTCCCTTCTGGCCGGGACCCCTGCGGGGGTCCCATCAAGAAGGAAGCCTCGGCTCCCTTTTTGCCAGGACTGCTCGGTTCCCAGGCAGAAAGGAGCTGTGGGGCTCCCTTTGGCCAGGACCACTGGGGTCCCAGCCAGAAGGGAGCCGGGACGAGCCGCTAACGGCTTGCCCTGGGGAGAGCCAGTCTCGCGTGGGACTGGCTCTCCCCAGGACCAGCTGCTAGTGGCTTCCTGGAGAGAAGGGAGCAGGGGCTCCCTTTTTCCCCTGATCTAAGTCGACTTATCTTGTAAGTTGACTTAGGGGGTCCACACTGGCTTAAGGTGATTTAAGAAGTCGTCTTAAGCCTTAAGTCGACTTAAATCTAGGTCTTATTAAGTCGACTTAAGTTTTCCTTAAGTCAACTTAAGGAGCAGCTTAAGTCGATTTAAGGAAACTCCAGTGTCGATGCAGAGTAAATTAAGTCGACTTAACCCTGCTTAAGTTGACTTAATTTACTAGTGTAGACGCACCCTCAGAGATCTGTGGCTTTTATTTGTCCTTTCTCCACTCTGCTGTAGCAAATTTTTTAATGGGATTTCAGTTTACTGAAATTGTGGTAGTCACATTAAAGCAGGATTCTATTCTGCATTTGTGAGGAAAATGAAATTAAGCAACTCAATGTTCACGGAAATATACTGGAGTAGTAAGTAAAAAGGCAAGTTTGTAGTTAACATTTATTTAAAATGTTAGAGCTTCACAGTTCTGTTTGCCTAAAACATTGTCTGGATGCTTTTCGTACCAAAATGAGCAAAATAACCCATGTTAAAACAGCTGTAACATCATTCAGGATTTTCTAACCCGTGTAAGCCAGTCATGGTATCGTAAACAACACGAAAAGCATTGTGCCATGTGAAGAAGGTATATTCTAAAAATTGGATCTTGTAAACACTAATGTGAATAAGTGTTACTTGCAAAGTTTTAGGTTCTCTTCCTGTTAAGTTCCTTTACACGCAATTATATATTCTTGTTTAATATAACATTGTTACCCAAAAAGTGCTATATGTCTGTACAACATGTAGGGAGACCTGTTCTTCTTCGAGTGTGCTCATGCCAATTCCAGTCCTGGTGTACGCACACCGCGTGCACGAATCATCGGAGACTTTTCCCCAGCGGTACCCCTCAGGTCCAGGCAGGTGCCCCCTGGAATGGCGCCTTCATGGCATCGCATATATAGCTCTGCCGACCCGACAACCCTCCAGTTCCTTCTTACTGCCAGTGACTGTCGTTGGAGCACTTGCTGTCTTGCTTAGGCAAGCTTCCTTCCTTCTCTGGACTCAATCCCCAGCAATTCCAGGTTTCAAGCTGAATTTCTCTTCCGCCAGTGTCATCTAGAGCAGGAGCACAATTAGGAGTAGGGCCACCGAGGGCCCAGCCCCGGGCCCGGGGCATGCCACGGACCCAAGGGTTCAAACTGTGCAGTTCCTGCCAGAGGCCTATGCCTAGGGGAGACCCACATGACTCCTGCCTTAAGTGCCTGGGGAGAGAACATCAAACAGACCGTTGTAAGATCTGTAAGAGCTTCAAGCCAAGAAGCAGAAGAGAGAGAAGTGCCCGGCTAAAGCAGCTGCTCATGAAAGCGGCCCTGGGGGCCCAAGCCCCCGACACACTGGGAGCATCAGTGCCAAGTGCCCCGGCATCAATGAAGCAACCGGTGCCAAAGTCCTTGGCACCGAGCGGGCACCGCCCCTTCCCCAAAGAGAGGGCCTGGTACTGCTTCCACTCCCCGGTGCCTAGGAAGAAGCACAAGGTTGGTCTCCACAAAGGGAGCCTATGGTTAAGGTCCCGATACTGGATCAGCGGGCCACCCAGGAACCTCAGACAAGTACAAGGTCCCCGGCGCTGCAAAGTGGGATAGGGGAACTGGACAGGCCGTCCACCCCGGACACTTTTGAATAGCCATGATGGCACGAGAGTCCCCCGCCTCTTCCCACTTAGCACCCAAGAGGGGGATGCAGTCTAAGGGAAAACCCCCAATGACAGGGCTGAAGCCTTCATCTCCCGAACCGGACAGCCGGCACTGGTCGCTTCCCTCTCCCTGTCCCTCCAGGCACGGGTCGACTCCAAGACAAAGCCCCGATCCCAAGGACAGGCCCTCACCTCAGCGCTGCACAGATTACAGGTTCCCCCTACCACTTCAGATCGTCGTCCTGGAGTAGGTCGGGGTCTCACCAAGCGTTGTCAGACCGGCACTGGGACTCCTGGCACTGATCTCGCTCCCAAAGCCGTTCGAATCGTCGGCGTCGCTCCTCATCCCGGTGTCGCTCCTTATTCTGGCACCGTTCATTATCCCAGCACCGTTCATCCCGGCACCGGTACCGGTTGCCATGGTACTGCTCTTCGTCGTGGCATCGCGTTTCACACAAGTACCGCTCGCTGGCACAGCACGGGTATTCCCCACCACGGCGGCACTGGGGGCACTTGAGACATACCTCACACCAATACTGGTCTATATCCCCTCACCGGCTGGGCCAGCACCGCCACTCACCATCAGAGCATCAGGCTAAACAAGTGGCCACCTTGGTACCACCCTGGTCTCTGAGGCCAGAGTTCCAGGGTTCAGTAATTGAAACATCCAAACAGGGAGAAGCGCAGGGACCCCAGACGGGAGCGGCTTCAGCGGCCCCTGGCAATCCCCGTGGCAGACCCCCCAGCACTGGCCATTCTGGACACCGTTGGCCTACCATCAGGCCCAGGGCTCCCACCGTTCAGGACAGCCCTCCTTAACCTCAGCTAAAGGGAAAATGTGTCAGGTGCCCCCAGCTTTGGCTTCCTTTGGACAGGACCCGGAGGTACGCCGTGTAGGTACGCCATAGGGAGAGGAAGGGGAGCTGATGGATCAGGGAGACACTGGCCCACAGGGGTCGCAGGAGACCGGTGGGGACCATAGAGCGTCATCATCCTCATCGCCAGGTGAGGCCCTGGTGGAGCCATCATTGGCAACCCTGCTGACGGATTACAAAGCGCATCAGGCCCTTCTTAAGAGGGTCACGCAAAACCTGAGCCTCCAGGTAGAAGAGGTGCAAGACGGCCCAGTTCCCATGACTGATATTATAGTCACAGAGGGCCCAGCAAGGATTGCACTCCCCCAATCAAGACAGTTCTGTCAACCACAAAAACCTTGTTGCAATTCCCCTCGTCGATACTACCCATGGCAAGGGGAGTCGACAGAAGAAACTTCGCACCCTCAGAAGGCCATGATTATCTTTTTATGTACCCCCAACTGGGCTCCCTCGTAGTTTCAGCAGCCAATGATAAAAACCACAGGACACCCAGGGCCCAGTACCAAAGGCTAAAGATTCCAAGAGATTAGACCTGTTTGGGGGGAAAAAGGTCTACACTATGGTGGGCCTGCAGCTGAGGATTGCCAACCAGCAGGCAATCCTCAGTAGATACTCCTTCAACTCCTGGGACTCCATGCTAAAGTTTAAAGATCAGATTCAGCCGTAGTCCAAGGAGGAGTTTGGGGCCCTGGTCAATGAGGGGAAAGTAGTAGCGAGTACCTCCCTGAAGGCAGCCCTAGATGCAGCAGATTCAGCAGCCCGTGTGATGGCTTCAGGCCTCACTATGAGATGATGCTTGTGGCTGCAAGCTTCCGGTTTTCCCCTGGAGGTCCAGACTACGCTGCAGGACCTGCCCTTCGAGAGGAAGGGTCTGTTCTTGGACCAACCGGACTCCAAACTGCACAGCCTGAAAGATTCTAGGGCCACCCTCAGATCGATAGGCATGCTCAACCCCACAACTCAGAGAAAGCATTTCAAACAGTCCTCAAACCGGAAGCCCTACCCTTCCAGACAGGACTACTCCAGGGACCAGGGCAGGAGTTACAAACATAGGCTCCCTTACCAGTCCAACTCTGGGAAGAGTACGGGGAAACAGCACCAAAACCACAAGCAATCCTTTTGAAGGTGCGCCCGGGAACGACACACCAGTCCAATTCCAGGATCCTTACCCTACATTCTGAGGCCGACTATCCCATTTCCACGAAGCATGGTCCCATATCACCATGGACAAGTGGGTGCTTCGCACCATAAAAATGGGATATTCTATCCAATTCTCATCCCTGCCCTGCCCCAACCAACCATCCCGGCCCTTCTTCAGGGACACTACTCATGAACAGCTCCTGATGGCGGAGGTCCGTGATATGCTGAGGTCAGGAGCAATAGAGGAGGTCCCTCTAGAGCACCAAGGGAAGGGGTTTTACTCAAGGTATTTTCTAATCCCCAAGACAAAGGGAGGCCTCAGGCCAAATCTGGATCTGAGGGCCCTCAACAAGTCTATAAGAAAGCTAAAGTTCCGGATGGTCTCCCTAGCCATTATCATGCTCTCCATGGATCCGGGGGATTGGTATTCTGCCCTCAACCTCAGAGAGGCGTATTTCCACATTTCAATTTTTCCCCCTCACAGGAGGTTCCTCAGGTTTATAGTGTGAGAGAAACATTTTCAGTTTACTGCCCTCCCCTTTGGCCTGTCAGCAGCACCAAGGGTTTTTACAAAGTGTATTGCAGGAGTGGCCGCATTTCTAAGGAAACACAGAATCCAAGTATACCCATACCTAGACGATTGGCTCCTAAAAGGCCGATCCAAAACTGAAGTGGAGTTTCAACTACTGTTTGTAAAAAAGACATTCTCCTCCCTGGGTCTGCTGCTGAATGAACAGAAATCAACACTAGTCCCAGTCCAAAGAATCAAATTTATTGGGGCAACCATAGACTCTACCCAGGGCAGGGCCTACCTCCTGGAGGCCCAGTTTCAGAGCATGGGAGACATCATAAATTCCCTAAGCAGGTTCCTGACCACAACAGCAAGGAGGTGCCTCACTCTATTGGGTCAGATGGCTTCATGCGTCTACGTCATCCAGTACCCCAGACTCCGCCTCAGACCACTACAGATGTGGCTTTGTTCGGTATTCCATCCTCAACAAGATGTTCTGGACAAAGTAGTATCCCTACCTCCCTCGTTGATCCGTTCATTACAGTGGTGGTTAGACCAAACCCAGGTCATGTCCGGGGTCCAGTTCTCGAAACCCAACCAGTTGGCGACACTAGTGACAGACGCCCCTCAGCTAGGCTCGGGGGCCCACCTGGACAATCTGAGGACACAGGGCCTCTGGTCTCGAGAGGAACTGAAACTGCATATAAATGTCCGGGAATTGAGGGCAGTCCGGCTGGCCTGCAGAACCTTCCAGCCTCAAATTTGGGGTCGCCATATAACCGTCCTGATGGACGACACTGCGGCGGTGTTTCATTTGAACCGCCAACGGGGAGCCCGATCTGTCCCCCTATGCAGCGGGGCAATGCAACTATGGGAAGAGTGTATACCCTAGGCAATATACCCGGAAGCCATGAAGGCTCCGCTCCAGGGGGCGCCTGCCTCGACCTGACGGGTACCGCTGGTGAAAAGTCTCCGACGATTCATTCACGCAGCGTGCATACACCAGGATTGGAATGGGCATGAGCACACCTCTCAAAGAACATCTGTTACAGGTAAGAAACCCATTTTTCTCTGCCTCAGACTGCTTTACAGACAGATGATATGATATGTACAAAACATACAAAATAAGTGGTTGAGTGTGATGAATGGTCTGGGTCATCTTAATTTAAAATTGTTGTTATTAGACTTGTACATGAACTATTCCCAGCTGCCTCTCCACCAAGCCATTGTTGTTTCCTTTTCCTGATGTTCTATTAAATGTTCCTATTTTTACTATGCCATCAGTTATCCTGCAGCGCTCCCCCCAAAAGTAACGGGAAGCTCTGATCAAAGACTGTTGGTCTAATATGGCTCACTGTTGATCAGGGCCTGATGCTGTGACCACTTAAATAAGTGAGACTGCTTATATATAAAGTTACTTGTGTGTTACAAACTGCCCCAGCAACTCACTGGATGGTCACCAGTCTGTTGTGATAGGTTCTTTATTTTCCTGGGTTCATTGTACCGTTAAGTTCCCTTCATGAATCTTTAAGTAGTGTACCGTTAAGTTCCCTTCTTGAATCTTTAAGTAGGCTTATTTTCTGTTGCCATCTTGTCTGGGTTATTGACCAGAAACATAGTACAAGTTGAAATACAGATATGCTTGATATATCTATAATTCCAATACAATATGACATATACAAAAACAATATCATTGTACTTAGCAAATTATAACCTTTCCAATGGTACCTGACATGGGCTATCCTATACGAATTATTGTCATTTTGCAGTATTGATATTAAATAATTTTATAAAAGGTCACCCCTGATCCAGACAATGTTACACCTGGTATAAAAATGTATTATACAGTAAAAGTTGGAGATTAGTGTGCAAATAAGGCTTTTGCATGACTGGGAAAGCAGAAGGATCCTGTGTTAACCAAAAATATATTTAATTTTTTAAGACATTCCAGTGTTATTAAACAATTCAATTGAAGTGCATGTACAGGGGCTTGTTACTTGCCACTACTGATATGAAATTTCTGAAACGTCAAACATTGATTATTTTTGTTGATTGTTTTTAAACTTTTGGATGAAGTGTTCTCTGGTCAGTGGGTGGTTTATTTGATGTGAGACATGCCTGCTTGAAGAAAAATGCTTTCTCATGAATACAAACTTTTGAACAAAAGACTTTCTCTCTCCTCCCCCCCCCCAGCATACTTCCTTCAACCTTTCCTTTTTCACTGTTGTAATCTACCAGAAAAGTATCTGGTTTTTATTTCCATGTACATTAAGCCTAGTTTCATACACTAGTTTAGCTTCTGTGCTGAGCTAGACCATTGTGCTTAAACTGTTTGCATATATACATCTGGCACATTCATTTAAAGCTCCTTCAGCAGAGATGGAGAATTAGTGAGAGTTGTGAGTTTATTGAGCAATACCTCCCTTTGGAGAGTTTAATCTATAATTGTTAGGCCTTACTTTTAGAGATATAAGCTTTCTTAAATTAGAGAGGTGGGTGGAGCTAAAATGCCATATCAGATGAGTGACAAGTTTTATATAGAACTTTATTTAACCAAACAAGATTCAGCAATATCCTAACTGGATCCTGCACATATGCAAGGACAGTAGCTATTTATTCATGCACCAGTGCTTACTTAACACAGTTCCTTTACAGATGAAGAATTGGGCCATTGACTTCAGTGGGGCCAGGATTTCATCGAAGGTATCGAATGAGATTTGAATTAGTACATAATCAAATGAAGCTACGCTCTTTCCTGTAGCAGCTTGTTGAATAACAGAAATTCTGCCCTGTAAGCCACAGGTTTGGTTCTTCAGCCTCGCTCTTGGGTAAAAGAATGAAAAAATGTTAATTTGCTTGCAGTTTATGCCCACTTCACACTTGCTTTGCGCAGGTGTATAAGACTAGACAAGGTGCAAGGAGGTGCAGAAACATGTTCCATGATATGTACAGTGTAATACTGTCCTTCCAGGAGTGTCTTACCTGTAGGTGTGTCGGTTTGCTGGATTCATTTTCTCGTATCTTATTGGACAGCCTGTGGTTTTTTTACCCAGTGATTTTTTTTTGTTTTTTAAAAAAAGGTGCCGGTACTCAAACCTTGATAGTAAATTTGAAAAATGCCTCTCACCCCTCTTCTTCCAGTGGCATACTCCTTTCCCCTGCTGACCATGCCCTCAGCTGGGCAGTTGGGCCGGCATCGGACAGGAGCTGCGTGCTCTTTTCCCCTGCTGAACCTGCCCCCCCCCAGCTGGACAGAGGGGCTGGCAGGGGACAGGAGCTGCGTACTCCTTTCCCCTGGTGACCCTGCCCCCCCCCAGCTGGTGAGCAGGGCCAGCAAAGAAGGTGCCAGTTCTCCGTACCCCTGCGTACAGTCACAAAAAAAAGCACTGTTTTTACCTATCAAGATGTTTAAGTAAGCACTGATACACAAATAAAGTGCATCAACCCTAATGTCTGAAACGTATTTTCATTATAACAGCTATGATATTTGAAATCCAGGCTTTCCTTGCTTTATAAATTCCCCTTGTGCTGTTGCTTCAGTTAGCATACTTTAAAAATTTTGGATAGCTCTTTCAAAATGATTGCTTTGTGGTGCTTCATTTAATGTATGAAAAGTATAATCTATATAAAAAGTTGTGTTTATACATATCCTTTGCACAGATACATACTGCATACCTGCTATAGATATCCATGGAATAAATTAAGGCATACGCTAAATTGTGGGATTATGTACAAGAATTTTAGCAAGGTTTATATTACAAGTACTATCTTAGAAATATCATAAGAAGAGTTCATATAGTGTGACTGTGTAGTGTTGCTATGTGCTGTTTATGTATTTGCCAACTTCCACCCTAGAGATGGTCACATTTTGAAGAAATTCCTGTGTCTCAGTCTCTGTCTAGATACAGTCTTATTTCATTTATAACAAAAAATTTGTGAAGCCCTTTGAGATCCCTTGGTTAAAACATGCTCTATAAACAAAAGATACTATCTGATTTTGTTGTTTGTTCAGAGCACTAGACCTTTCAGGAGTTGCTACTGAAGTCTAATATTGCACTTGAAGTTCCATCTCTAGCTAACAAATGAGTTAATTGTATCTGAAGTTGGTTTGTACCGATTTTATTTATTGTCAGGCAATGTTCTCTAATGTTTCTAATGGGTAGTATTAATGAGGGATCTAAAAACATTTCCAGACTCTGTTATTTCAGAGAATACAAATCTCTCAGGTCAGATGCTTCAATTTAGAATACAATTACCTTGTAAAACAAAATGCATAAGACGTGACTAGAATCATGTGTAAATCAATGAGGCAGCATATATAAGGAAGCAAGGGGAGCTAGCTATTCCACTCTGGAGTAATTCATTTACAAATCTAAACCATATAATGAACAAATATTGTTTCCAGTGTTCACATGGAAAAATAACTTTTTATATAAAGCCTCTTAAAGTGTCTTGAGGGAGTATGGGAAGTGGAAGCACCACCATCCATTAAATGTGAACTGTGGAGGAATGCACCAGCTTCTTCAGAATAGCTAGGTTAGCTTCATGCCAGAGCTCCTCACTTGGCTGCTGATTCTATAACTTAAAACCTGCAGGTGGACTGTTTCTCAAATATGGTAATCTGTTAAACCCTGAGTATGTAGGCAAGACTCACCAGCCAAATACCCAAGAAAGAATTCTCAGTAAGAACTCAGAACCCACCCCTATCTAACGTCCCTTTTCATGTCTCTGGCATATCCGCCACCAGTATCAAGAATCAGTCAAATGCCTAACTAGCCTGTCCCATCATACCACCCCTTCTATAAATTTATCAAGCCCAGTTTTGAAACAAGGTATGGTTTTTTTGCCCCCACAGTTTGCCTTGGAAGGCTGTTCCAGAACTTTACTCCTCTGATGATTAGAAACCTACATCTAATTTGAAGTCTAAATTTTCTGATGGACAGTTTGTATCCATTTGTTCTTGTGTCCACATTGGTGCTGTACTCAAATAATTCCTCTTCTTCCCTGGTATTTATCCTTCTGATGTATTTATAGAGAGAAATCATATCTCCCCATAACCTTCTTTTGGTTAAGCTAACCAAGCCAAGCTCTTTGGCTATGTCTACACTTGCAAGATAGGTCTACTTAAGGAGGCTTAAGTCCACCTAACTTAGTCCCTGTCCACACCAGGCTTTCATTAAGTTGACTTAAGAAATTCCTTAAGTCAACTTAATGAAAGGTTAGGTTGACTTAATAAGAATCTCCAGTTAGGTCGACCTAACCCTTAGGTCGACTCCTTAGGTTGACCTAAGCACAGTGTGGACGCTTAAGTCCACTTTATTAGGTCGACCTAAGGACAGTTCAGGGGAAGCATTTTGTTAAGTTGACCTAATACGATCGACTTTAGGTTGACTTAACAAAGTCGACCTAACTTTTTGTAGTGTAGTGTAGACATAACCTTTAAGTCTCCTCTCATAAGGCAGGTTCTCCATTCTGCGGATCATTCTTGTAGCCCTTCCCTGCATCTGCTCCAGTTTGAATTCATCTTTCTTAAACATGGGGGACCAGAAATGCACACAATATTCCAGAGGAGGTCTCATCAGTGCCTTGTATAATGCTACTAACACCTCGCTATCTCTACTAGAAATACCTCTTTTGGTGCATCCTAGGACCATATTAACTTTTTTTTCACAGCCGTTGGTGGCTCATAGTCATTCTGTGATCAACCAGTATGCCCAGGTCCTTCTCCACCTCCATCACTTCCAACTGATGCATCCCCGATTTACAGGAAAAATTCTTTTTAGTTGCTAAATGCATCACTTTGCACTTTCCATTATTAAATTTCATCCTATTCCTAATACTTCAGTTTAAAAGATCATCCAGATCTTTCTGAGTGATATACTGATTCTTCTCTGCATTGGTAATACCTCCCAACTTGATGTCATCTGCAAACTCTATTAGTACAGTCCCACTTTTTGTGCCAAGGTCAGTACTTGGTCCCAAGACCGATCCCTGAGGAACTCCACTAGTAACCTCCCTCTAGCTTGACAGTTCACCCTTCCGTATGACTTGCTGTAGCCTCCCCTTTAACCAGTTCCTTATCCACATTTCTGTTTTCATACTAATCACCACCTTTTCCAATTTAACTAATAATTCCCTGTGTGGGACTATATCAAATGCCTTACTGAAATCTAAGTAAATTAGATCCACCGCATTCCCTTTGTCCAAAAAATTTATCATCTTCTCAAAAAAAGATATCAAGTTGGTCTGGAACAATCTACCTTTTGTAAAGCCATGTTGCATTTTATCCCAGTTACCGTTAACCTCAATATCCTTAAGTACTTTCTCTTTAAAAAATGTTTCCAAGGCATTGCATACTACCAAGGTCAAACTAAGAGGCCTGTAGTGACTCGGATCACTTTTTTTTCCCTTTCTTGAAAATAGGAACCATGTTAGCAATTCTCCAGTCACACGGTACAATCCCAGATCTTACAGATTCATTAAAAATCCTTGTTAATGAGCTGGCAATTTCATGTGCCAGTTCCTTTAATATTCTTGGATGGAGATTATCTGGGCCCGCTGATTTAGTCCAATTAAGCAATTCGAGTTTGGTTTCTGTAAGCTATAGTAGTAGTATTATATTGAATTCAAGCAAGTAGATGTTTGGCCAATGTGGAGTTTTCACAAACAGTATTTTCCTTATTTTGGTATGAAATAGTTGAATAAATACACGATAGTATATATTGTGTGTTGGCATATGGCCAGCTTGCAGCCCTGGTATCCTTATCATAGTTCAAACCATAAATGGATCTTTCTCACAAATCCTGGTCAAGAAAGACCTTGAATTGAAGTCTGCTGGGACAACAGAATGCCTTTTCAGTGAAAGGCCTTGCAGAACGTTTAAGAATATCTTAACAAATAAAGCCCATGGGATTAATATTATTTTAAAGTCTGCAGTGTTTGCCCACTTGGAGAGAATGCAGAAAAATATTTCAGAATAACATTTGAACCTGAGGAGTTCTGATATAAAATAGCCTCAGACAGCGAAACTTCTCCAACTGTAGATCAGCCTAAGGTAGGTATAGCTGCCGGAGAATCCTGTACCTGTGAACACTAACTCAGCAATTGCTTCAGTCCTAGGATCTAGGGAGTGGAACAACTTCTTATTTCTTTTGAAACTTACATTTGAACTCTACTTTTGCGGGAGACTCACTGTGAGAGGTTGGACATGTCATGTAACTATAGTTTTAAAGAAAAACAATGCCACCAAGGTAACATATAATAAATCAGAATGGAATAATGAGCAAGCCCCTTCAGAAAACAGTCTCTTTTGTTCTGTGACCTTTGGCACATCATTTAATTTTTCTGTGCCTTAATTTTCCTATCTCTGAAGTGGGAATGTAGTCCGACCGCCGGCCCTCCTGGCTGGGGCCTGACTCGTCCCTCCGTCCCTGGAAGGAACAACAAAGGATCCCTGGCCCCTCGGGCGGGGCAGGCAGGGAAAACAACCGGCCTCTGGCCCCTCAGGCAGGGCAGGCAGGTCAGCAACTGTCTCTAGCCCCTGGGTTAGGGCAGGCAGCAAGCCAAACTGTCTCTGGCCCCTCGGGCGGGGCAGGCAGGGAGAACAAACTGTCT
>ML686135.1:2747225-2815762 GCA_007922175.1 Pelusios castaneus | reverse complement strand
GTCTCTGGCCCCTCGGGCGGGGCAGGCAGGGAGAACAAACTGTCTCTGTAACCGGGCGCTTATGTATCCAGCTCCGGCTGCAAAGACTCCTCGTTCGCGGAGGCTTCTGGGGCGGTACCAGAAGGGGGGAGGCAGGGGGACGCAGGCCCACCCGACTCCACTGCGTCCCAGCCCAGGGCCCTATCCGTGGCAGGAGGTTCTACCACGGATCCGGCGAAATCCTCACCAGTATCCAGTGACTCAGGCTCGGGAACCGCCGAGTCAGAATAGGCCTCCCGGTCCCCTGGGCCACTTCCTGCCCCCGTCCCCGCGGGTACCTGCTCGGAGCCCTCATCGTCCTCTTCCTCGGGGTAGTCACCCAGTGGTAGGTCACCTAGTCTGGCCACGTCCTCTGCTGAGGGCAACTCCTCCAAGTCGCACCCCGCCTCTGGGGTTGGGGCATCTTCCTCGGCCAGGGGGAGCTCCTCCAGGTCGCAGCCCGGTGCTGGGAGGGACTCATCCGAACGATCCGCCTGCGGTGTGGGGAACGGAAGATCTAAATAGTCCTCTGCACGGCGTCTCCGGGGGAGCTGGTCTCGGCAGGCGGTCCCGCCGGGGTCCAGGCGACCATCGGGGCCCCAGGCAGCAGGCAGGTTCTCCGCTGGGTAAGGGTCAGGCGGCTGCTGGGGAGAGAACAGAGGGACACCCTTCCCCTTCGGCTGTCTCCCTTTCACTGGGCTCTCCGGCCTTCCCCTTATATTTCCTGTCCCGCCCACCAGCTTCCGGTCTGATGGACAGGTTGCTTCTGGCTCCGCCCACTCAGGTGTACCTGGGCCCAGGCTGTCCATCTCCGAGGGGGGCCATACTCTCTCCCTACAGGGAATACTTTCCCCAATTGTAATTTTTTTTTTAAATAGATGTGATTGGTTAACTTGACAGCATAAAGCCACCACAAATGAAAACTTTAAAAAATAATAGTAAAAACATTTTAGGCAATGTTGGAAAAGTTTGATCAAAAACACTTTCTCAATTTTGTTTGTCTTATGACCAGTGCTGCTTTGTACAGTCTTCAGGTTAAAGGTATAGTTTGTTTTATAACCTGAATTTGCTAAATCAGATATAACCTTTTTTTCTTTTCTTAGTGCCTGATTCTGCTATCCTGACTCATGATGAGTAGTACTTTTTCTCCACAGTAGTAGCACTGACAGAAAAAAGTTTTCAATCCATAAATGTATTGGCTGAAGAAAGTTAATAGCAATCTGAATAAAAGCACATAACATGATTAGAACCTAATATCTTTGAAATGAAAAGCAGATTTCTTAAACCAGATTTTCAGAATCCGCTTCTAAATTTACATCTGCAAGTTTTATGCCTGCAAGACCCAAGCTCCATGCAACAGATGGCTTCTGAAGGCATACATTAAGAAATTGGATGTTATGTGCTTGCACTGTTTTTATTTTTGGGGGTTACTGCTAATTAGATGTGAAAAACTACGGGTACAGAGGAAGAGACTGACCTTGTTCCTTTTCATAGATTCACAGAAGATTAGGATTGGAAAGGATGTCATGAAGTCCTCTAGTTTAAACGCGGTCTCAAAACAGCACCAATACTAACTAAATCAACCCAGCTAGGCTTTGTCAAGCCACACCTTAAAAATCTCTAAGGGTGGAGATTCCACCACCTCCCTCAGTAACCCATTCCAGTGCTTCACCACCCTCCTAGTGGAAAAGCTTTTTCTAATATCCAACCTAGCCCTTCCTGACTGCAATTTAAGACCATTGGTCCTATTTCTGTCATCTGCTACCACTGAGAACAACTTAGTTAGTTGTTAAAGTTTCAGATAGTTAAAGTTTGCTATCACATCTCCTCCTCATTCTTCTCTTCTGCAGACTAAACAAGCCTAGATCCTCAGCCTCTCCTCATAAATCATATGCTCGGCTCTCTAATAATTTTTGTTGCCCTCTGCTAAACTCTTTTCAATTTGTTCACATCCTTTCTGTAATGGGGGATCCAAAACTGGACATAGTACTCCAAATGAGGCTTCACCAGTTGCAAATAGAGGGGAATAATAACTTCCCTCCATCTGCTAACAGTAGTCCTACTAATGCAGCCCAATATGATGTTAGCCTTTTTGGCAATAAGGGGACACTTGACTCATATCCCGCTTCTTGTCCACCGTAACCTCCTGGTCCTCTTCTGCTGCCTAGCCAGTCAGTCCCTAGTCTGTATCAGTGCATGGGATTCTTTTGTTTTAAGTGCAAGGACTCTGCACTGATCCTTGTTGAACCTCATCAGATTTCTTTTGGCCCAATCCTCTAATTTGTCTAGATTACTCTGTGTCCTATCCCTACCCTCTAGTGTTTCTATCAATCCGTCTAGCTTAGTGTCATCTGCAAACTTGCTGGGGGTGCAAACGACCCCATTCTCCACATCATTAAAGAAGATGTTGAACAAAACTGGCCCTAGCACTGCTTGTTACCAGTTGTTAATTAGTCATTGAGCCATTGATAACTACTCATTCAACTTGATGATCTAGCCAGCTTACTGACCGTTTTATAGTCCATTCATCCAATCCAGCCCATATTTCTTTAATTTGCTGGTGATAATACTGTGGGAGACTGTATCAAAAACTTTGGTAAATCAAGGTATATCACATTCACTGCTTTCTGCACATTCACAGTCAGTTATCTCATCATAGAAGGTTGGTCAGACATGATTTACTATTGGTGAATCCATGCCGACTGTTCCTGATCATCTTCCTCTCTTCCAGGTGCATCAAAATGGATTTCTTTAGCACCTACTCCTTAATTTTTCTGGGGACTGAGGTGAGACTGACTGGTCCCACTTGCGATAATTTTGAGTTATTTAGCCATCAAAACTGGTCATATTTCTTTCCCAAGAGCAGGGGTCGGGAACCCCAGGCATGTGTGCCAGAGCAAATCGCGCGGCCAGCAGCTGCGGCGCGCGGCTGAGGGTCCCTGCTGGCCCCACTCCCTGCTGGACGGCAGGAAGGGAGGGGAGCGGGTCGCATCGTGTCGCCCTGGCCCGCCCAGAGCCGTGCCGCTGCTGGCAGAGCAGAGCCGGCCCCGGCCATGGCCGCAAGAGGGCGGGGTGGGTCGGCCCGCCTGGAGCCGCCGCTGCTAGTGGGTGGCCTCAGGTTCCTGGCCCCACCTCCCGCCAGCAGCTGTGGCTCTGGGTGGGCTGAGCCGACCCGCCCTCTTGCGGCCATGGCCGGGGCGACGCGACCTGCTCTGCTTCCCTCCCCTCCCCTCCTGCCATCCAGCAGGAGGTGGGGCCAACAGGGGCCATCAGCCCCACGCCGCCCCTGCGGACGGGAGCCAGCCCCGGGGCCGGGAACCAGAGGCCGCCCGCTGGCTGATGCTGGCCCAGGCCCTGGCTGGCAGGGCACCTGAAGCCTGGCCCCGCCCCCTTTTGGCCCCACCCCCAGCACCTGCTGAGGGTGCGGTGGACAGGGCTGGCACAGGGGCCGGCAAAGGTTGCCAACCCCTGCCCTAGAGAGACAAGGTGGGTGAAGTAATATCTTTTATTGGGCCAACTTATTTTAGTGAGGTAGACAAGCTTTCAAGCTACACAAAGCTCTCTTTCAGGTGCGGGGAATGTACTTAGGCATTGTCTCCATTTGCACTTTTTCTCCACTTCTGTCACTCAGTGGTGTGGGAAAACCCCCCCCCCTGAGAAACATAAGCGTTGCCGGCATAAGTGCTTGTGTGGAGTACTGTGTCATTGGGAGCTGGTTGACATAGGTTGTTTAGGTGGTTTTATTACTATTTATTTTATTTACTATGTGCCACCACAATGTACATTATAATAATGGATTTGGGGGTAAAATCCTGGCTCCATTGAAATCAAGAGGAGTTTTTTCCCATTGACTCTCATGGCACTAGATTTCACACACAGACTTCAGAACTCTCTTCCTTGCACTCACTTTTACACATATATACACAGCTCAAGCTGATGTTTGTTTGCCTGGTATTAGGACACAGCGTGCTGTATTGTAGAGTGCCATTCATGTTGACTTCAGTCTGAGACAAATTCAGCTGTCTTCGAGCTGTAACTGAAGAAACATTCTCACATTATATTCACTTTTTACTTATGTGTAATTTCAATGGAGTTACTTCTGATTTAAATTTATTTGAGAGGAGAGTTGGTTTAATAAAAGGATTTATGTTACCAGGTGTGGCTAAGAGCAGAATTTTGCTCTATAAGTTTGAAATCCATTTCCAAAATAGAGTTGTGCATTTCCCATGTTCCCACCCTCAGTAGCTCTACCACCAACCTGATTTAAAAAAAAAAACAAAAAACTGTTTTCTGAGTCATCAGTCTGAACTTTCAAGGTATCATATAGTTCTTGATAATCTCAGCTACAATTGTATCATTACAATTGGATTCTTCCCTCCCCCCCTCCTGCCTCCATGTCTTCACTGTGAGTCAAAACATCCAGCTTCTTTTCCCTGAGAGTCACTGTGGCCTGAACTGTGTCTAATATTTCACTAATATCAGTATGTTTCTCTTATAAAGAAGGATGTCTTGAAACTAATAATTTTACCTTTTCTGGACTGGAGTTTGAATGCGCTTTTCCGAGCAGGTAGGAAACTGATTTCTCCTGTTTGTTCATATTATAATATTTGTAATTTATAATATACTTTATATTTCTCAGAGTGCTTTACAGACATTGATTAATTTTCAGATCATTACTGTCAGATAGGCAGGTGTTAATCCCATTTGCACATACTTAAACCAAGTCTCAGAGTTTAAATGACTTTCCCACAGCCACGAAATGAGTAAATAGTAGAGATAAAACTGGTACACAGGAGAATTACAATGCTATGTTGAGGCCACTAGATTGTATGTCCTGCCTGTTACATAATCCTTAAACCTAATTTAGTGAATCTATACAGTCTTCATATTAGTGCTTTGTGGCTTACTCTTTTGAATACTGTAGTATTTTCATTTGAGTCTCAGTGAACTTTCATATTGCTATACTTGTCAGTTCTTCAGTGTAGTCTCTAAAATTGTGTATACTGGTTTAAAAAGCTATAAACCTCTGAAATAAGCAAAAACTATCTTACCCTCAATAATTGCATATATAAGTACAATTTAATGTGTGTTGCATACCTCACAATAGCTGGTATCTATTCTTTATCTAGATTAATTTGTACGTGGGACAGAATCACCTTTTAGCTCAGAAATTCTCTAATCTGCTCTAATGCAAGCTTTAGTTCAGTCATCTGTGATCACAAATTTTGAGTGAGGCCATAGCACTTGTTCAAAACAGCAGATTACACAAGATGCTTCCAATTATAAATTGGGCTCTTTGGCTCAGTGCATCTCTCTCCTTGTAGGAGGGGAAACTCAGTTTGAGACCATGAAAGTGGGACATCACATAGGGTGCGTCTACACTTACAAATTAAGTTGATTTAAGGATGTTTAAGTCGACTTAATTTACTCCGCGTCTACACTGGGCTTTCCTTAAATTGACTTAAGCTGCTCCTTAAGTCGAATTAAGGAAAAGTTAGTTCGGATTAATAACACCTGGTTTTAATTCAAACTAGCGCTTAAGTCGACTTAATTAAGTCATTAAGTCGACTTAAGCGAGTGGAGACACAGAGTAGTGCCTAGGTAGACCTTTTTAAGTCAACTTAAAACGTTAGGTTGACTTAATAAGGTCGAAAAGGGACCACATCTGCACTTGAAAAGTTAAGTCCACTTCTGTTAAGTCGACTTAATAAGGTCCACTTTAAGTCGACTTAAAGTTGACCTTATTACGTTGACTTCATAAAGTCGACTGAACTTTTCAAATGTAGACATAGCCATAGAGTGCAAGACTTGGACAACAAAATTAGGAGATCCTTTGGCACCAGCCATTTAGATTTTGTGGCTGCTTGTGCCATCACTTTCTAAATTTGGACTGAAAGTAAGATGTCAATTTTTAGTGATGAGGTTAATTAAGCAATGGAACAATTTATCAAAGGTTGTGGTGGGTTCTCCACCAGTGGCTATCTGTTAAATCAAGATAATCTGTTAAATCAAGATAATCAAGACTAGATAATCACAATGGTTTCTTTTGGCCTTTTCTGTAAATCTATGAATAGTATGTATGTACTGTCTTGTAAGTGTAACCCTTTGCTATAAGACTATTGAAAAAAGGAAACCTTTCCAATTACTGTAAACCTCAACTAATAAATCAATATGACTTCCTAAGAACATCATGCTTTGCTATAAATGTATGATCTATTCTATTTTTGCTTTCTCAGTCTGTGTTGCGCTTCTAAATATATCTTTCAAAATTGCTTCAGTTAGTTAGAAATGGACCTGAACTATAAAACTTCAATCCAAATTTTGAAGTTCAGAGTTCACATCCAAGGTTTTTGGCTGACCCCATCTGCATAGAATCCAGGTTTGGATACGGAATTCAGCCACCTTCAAAATGCAAGGTGTTTGGGTCTTGGTTTGCTTTAATGCCCATCTTAACAAATAAATAATTTCTACCTGTGTGAACACTGGTTTTACACCTTAGTAAATGCTGATTTCAGAAAAGTTATTCTGGCTTTCATAATTGTAACTGAGATCAGAGTTAAACCCTTAATATTAGTCTTAGCATTTTTGTCTCTGAGAATATTGCTGAGTTGAAATGCATTACACAAGTTTTGTTTTCATCTTTCCATGGAAACCTTGCCTTTCACTCCTACTTGGGATTCTTCTATGTGCAGAAATTGACTTTTTTCTCATGATATATTCCTCTGGATTACTTTAAAAATCTCCTACTGTAATGACTGTATATTTCATTCTGTTTCTGTCACTGCTTTGAACCAAACCATGTTGTCATTCTAATAGTGATTCAGTCACATATTAGGCATCGTACACATTCCGCTGCTTTTCATTTCTGGTAGGATGTACGTCATCTTACGGTTCGAGGTTTTTTCTCACTAAATGCTTTTATCACTTGTGCTCTTTTGCTCTGACACAGTTCTGCAAAATGGTTCTTATGGTGACATGTTTTTCCATGTCTTTCCATATGCCTTGTGTTGCTCTCTATGATCTTTCTCTCTGCTGTGAAAGTATCTTGGTATCCCATCTTCATTGTTCTTATTATAAGTAGCTTCTTTTTGGATCCAGGCTAAAATCTCTGACTTTTTTTTGTGTATAAATTTGTATTGTACAGCATTTTTATTATCTTCTGATTTTTTTAACAGATCTTACTAAAAATCATAGGTCAGAATTTTTAACATTTCATATTCAGTTCCTATTGCGGTGTATATATCTAAGCAGCTCTTTGGAGGTAGCTGATGCTCATGTGGTAACCAGGCCTGGATATACCAATGTGCACTCGGTGCATATGCACAGACAACCACCATGGGTGCTCTGAGCGCCAGCAACCACCCCCACCTCAATAAACCCCTGCATGGCAATAACAGTCCACACAACAGGGCCCTCAAATTTGGCCTGCCTACCTCTCCATCATGAGGGCAGCTGGGTCAGACCTAAGCAGCATGAAGTCATGTAAATCTGGGGCAGGCACTAGAAGTGAGAGGAGCTGGGCAACCAGGATTGGGAAGAGCTGCCCTAGCTCAGGGTGGGAGCTGAGCGCTGAGCCCAGAGGGTGGGAGGTGAGGGTGCCAGTGAGAAGCCAGGTTGGTGGTGCTATGGGTGACGAGCTGAGGGCAAGTTGTTGGTGGGCTGTGGGAGGAGTGGGAAGTGTTGAGGCTAATTCAAAATGAAGGTTGAGGAGCTGGTGAATTTGGGGGCTTGGGATGTTGGGAGAGTGGGAGCAGAGGCTGGTGTGACTGAGGTGGGTGCCTGCCATGAGCAGGATGTGTCAGGGCTGCTGGGATGTGTGTGGGAGCTGTTGGGATGAGTGGGGCTGGTGGAAAGACGGAACCAGCACGTCTGGCGAAGGGAGAAGGGCATTCCGGGATTGTGGGGGTCACTATGTATGGGATTGGGGTGCTTTGCTGAGCAGCCACTATGCAATAGCTCAGCATACTATGATTACGGTTGAGAGGACAGCAGCTGGAGAAGAGGTTGAGGTTAGGGAAAGTTATCGAGGGAGGGGAGCCAATTTCCATAGCTCACAGGATGCCAAAATTTTTTAATCTGCGCCTCGTGATAATTGTTCTTTTGTTCTTTCACTCATAATCTTTTTGACAATTCTGTCATAAATTTTGCCTTCTAGAAGATCTTCATGCTTTTAGATTTTGGAGAACATTCAAAGATTTGTTACAAAATGAGCAAATACTTAATTTCAAATGTTAAACATATGTTTCTTTGGAGATACTGGGAAAAAAAGCAGAAGGATCAACTAAATAATCCTAATATGAGACCTCCAGGCTTAAAGGTACTGCATTTGTATGGATTTTTAAGAAAAAATATAGCTCTCAAGCAATTTATTAAAAAAAATAAATTTAATTTAGTTGCATCATAGATCAATGGATCTTTTTTTCTCAAGCATAGTGAAACAGTACAGTATAATTGAGTTTTCCTCTCATGGAGGAGTCTCTTTCTATTGCATACATACCTATTTTCAGATGTGTATCCACTCACCTCCCCTCCTCCCCACCCTCAAAGCTGAATTTCCTGGCATGACCTTTAGTTTAGTCATGTTTAGTTTAGATGTTTAGTCATCTTTATTTTGTGGCTTTTGTTGATCCTTTTTCTAGGTTCCAATAGCTTTACACACACAAATCGTTATATGTACATATCGCTTGACGTATACTTCCTTATTATTGTAAATGCAGCACAGTTTGTCAGTGAATCTCTTGCTCAATCTAGGAATTGAGGGTTTTTTGTTTGTTTGAGTTTTCCGTGTTTGGGAACTCTGTACTTGTAATGCCAGTTCACTTGGGTTAAGATGTCATCAGTAGGATCGACCTGGAAACCTCTGGACCTTCATGGTTGGGAAGTGAGGAAAAGAAATCTTAAATACAATGAAACAAACAAGGAGTCCTGTGGTACTTTTAAAGACTAACATATTTATTTATCACGTTACTCTTTAAAAGCGCCACAGGACTCCTTGTTTGTTTTGCTGAACTAGACTAACATGGCTACCCCTTTGGAACTTAAATACAGCGGTGATTGTAGAATGATGCTAAATTCATGTATTTGACAGCTCATGATCTGGAGCAAGCTCATTCTGATGAAAGTTACCCTTAAGTACATAATTTGTTAAGCACTTAGTGGCTCAATTGGAAAAAGGTGATCTGTTAGGTCTCCCTATCTCATTACATAGATGTTACTTTTCCAGTCAATTTCATTTTCTGCTATTTTGTATTTCAAGAGTGAGCATTCAACATAAGAGCCCATTGAACATGCTTGACATAAGCAAACTCTCCTCCTCATGTATTTGACTCGTATCAGAGTGTAATTCAGTGCTTTGAACTGGATTCCTGGCTTCTGTTTACAACCTTGCTAATGACTAAAGGGCCTGCTCCATGGCCTGTTGAAATAGGAGAGTGATTTCAATTGAGATTGATTTGTGTCCTCACTGCATATCCTCAGATAGGTCTTTAGCATTTTTGGTCTTTTAACTTTATTATATCAATTTGTTCATTTACGAGTATTTGAATTCGTTATCGTAGTCTGAAACTCTTGCCTCTGCAATGCTTATGGCCTGTGTCAGCTCACACAGGAGGAATTTTGAAGCTGATGTACCATCAGCTAAGCTGCTTGGTAACTGTCTAATTGAAAGAGTGTTCAAGTTTAACAGCAGCTGCCTGTGGCTTAATGAACTCCAAACAAAAATCAATATTCTTTTAAGCTACATGTGGAAATATGCTGCAGAACAAATGCTGCTTTAAACAAAATCCTCTTTTTGAACACTTTACCCATCACTTTTATTTCCAGTATCTGAACAGATTGGTTAGGCAAAGCTTTTCCAAGTGGCAATGGAGCAGTGGCTATCCTGGAAAGTTGAGCTTTCTCTATCCAGATCTGACCCAGTTTCTTTCAGTGATTAGGAGAGATTGGGGCATTGTTATGAGTCAATCAATTGAAGCTCAATCCAGAGCAGGCTGAGTAAGCAACTCAACATTAAGGTTTTTTTGGGCGGGCGGGTGGGGGTGCGTGTGTGTGTGTGTGTGTGTGTGTGTCCCTTTGCTGAAGGATTTGTTGATCATGTGGTGTTTGAGTATGCAGTTTGAGGAGCCTGTTACATTCCCAGCTGCTTTTAGATAATTAAATAGCTGTGGTGACTTGTCACCATCTGTATCTGGCCTGAAGTCTACAGCCTTTCCTTTCATACTCCTCAGTACTGCAGTTAATGCCTTTATCACCTTTGGGTCAGGCTCCTGAATGTACCCACATGGCTCAATACATTAAATCCCTTCAGAAGACAAAGCAAGTGGGGAATGTGGTGGCCCAGCTGTTATGTGGGTTATCTTGCTGTCCGTGTGTGATCAGTGCTTCACGTTCAGCCTTGGTTGTAAGGTGGCTTTTGGATGGAGTTTTAAATTTCAAGGCCACAGAGTAATGGCAAGGTACAAGATTAACTTCATTTTCCTTAAGCTGCAACATTGACATGGAAATTCAGTAAATTCATGGTAGAGCTGCAAGGAAAAAGCAAATCATGGTTGGGTCACCAAATGTACTTTTCTCTACATCAACATACCAAAGAATATAGGGGAGGTGCTGAAAGGTTGGAGACCAAGGCCCCATCCCCCAGTCACAGCTTCTGTCTCACAGGGCTAAGCCTGCCCCACTCCAGGCATTACAACCAGTCAGGTTAGCCCCATCTGGCCCTCTGTAAATGGTGATTGAGGTATGGATGGGCCAGATCTGGGTGGTGCTACGAACTCATCTACCAGCTTGCAACACCACAAGGTTTGAGGACCTTATTATGTATGTTTTTACAGCTCTTTCCAAGATTTTATGGCCTTCATTCAAATTCAACATTTCTGTGACAATATCATGCTCTACTTATGAATAGCTATAAGTTGAAAAAGAGATTCGATGCACAGGGCCAAATCTTCAGGTGGTATAGCTCTGTATAAATCCATTGATGTCAACAGAGCTGCAAAACAAACAGAGTCCTGTGGCGCTTTTAAAGACTAAGAAATTTATTCATTGCATGAGCTTTCATGGGAGAAAATCCCACTTCGTCAGACGCTTTGAAGATGTAAGATCCCCATCTTCAAAGGATCTGACGAAGTGGGATTTTCTCCCACGAAAGCTCATGCAATGAATAAATTTCTTAGTCTTTAAAAGTGCCCCAGGACTCCTTGTTTTGTTTTGCTGACCTAGACTAACATGGCTACCCCTTTGGAACTTGTCAACAGAGCTGCAGCAATTAGACTCATAGACTTTAAGGTATGATCATCTAGTCTGACCTCCTGCAGAATGCAGGCCTCAAGACCTCACCCACCCAGTCCTGAAATAGGCCACCAACTTATGACTGAGTTATTTACCTCCTTAAATCATGATTTAAGGACTTTAAGATACAGAGAATTCACCGGTAGGTGAACCATGCCCTGTGCTACAGAGGAAGGCGAAAACCCCCCAGAGCCCAGGCCAATCAGCCCTGGGGAAAAATTCCTTCCCGACCCCAAATATGGCGATCAAATTGACACTAGTTGAGATTGTGGCCAATGTAGTAGAATAGATTTTATAATTATAGACACTTTTTGCTGAATATTTTCCTTTCTGCTTTTCATATCTTCATGGAGAAGTATCTAAACACCATGCAAACTCAAAAAAAGCCAATAACTTCACAAGATATGAGCATTTGATTTCTTTGGAGTTATGCCAGCAAAGGATTTGGCTTTATGACTTTCAAGGCAGAAAATTAACAAAGATCCAGTTTGCTTTCATATACCTTCATTAAACAGAATAAGGGAAGAAAAATGCGGATTGTGTCAGTGATTATTTTCAACCTCTGGTGCCCTGTTTTGGTGAGTGGGTGTAAGCATGAGTGGGGTGTAAGTGTGGGTGTAAGTTTCTCCTTAGTTTTGTCCAGTCATCATTTAGTCCTGTTCTTGATAGTTCTTCCCCGTGACTTCTGCTTTCCTGTCCTTGTTTAATGGTCGGTCTCTCCCCTCTCTAGGCAGAAAAGATTCCAGTGAGAGAAAGGGGCCATTAATTTTACTGAAGGGGCAGCTGCTTTGGGTTTCAGATTCTCTTTCTCTGCGTGTTCAATAATCCTGTTCCTCTGGTTGTACATGAATCCACCCTATCGTCTGAGCTCCAAACCAGGTGTCCTGTATGAAGCAGTTGGAACTCATTTCTCCCAGTTCATTACTGCTTACCCTAGCCTGCTGTCTACCACACCTCTCTTGGAAGCTACAGTCCAAAATCATAGTCTGGGATTCTTCTTCCAAGAGGATCTGGTCTCCTAGGCAGCTTTTAACCAGTCTGTTACTGAAGGTTCCAGCTCTCAGAAGCTCTTCATCTCTAGAAGTGACGATGCCTGTCTGACTTGCGGGCCTTTTCTCTCTGGCGGCCCTTCAACAGTTGCAATCGGCCCTAGCTAAGCAAGCAGTCTTTTTCCCTATTAATTCTAGTAATTGAGACAGCATGGACAGCATACACCCCATAACAATATGATACTATGAATGCAAACAATCTCTCTCAAAAGAAAAAGCTTCTCAAAGACAAAGTTACCAGATTTTTTTTAATATGGGCAAAACATCTTTCCCTAGCCTTGTTCCTGAAATTTTTCAAGAATTTTCAGCCTGGGTCAGATGTCTAGCTTGGAAAATTTCATCCTAAATTGTTAATGTTCAGTAAAATTATAAGCAACTGAGAAAAGGGTTTTATGGAAAATGAAGTTAATCTTGTACCTTGCCATTACTCTGTGTACTTGAAATGTTAAACTCCATCCAAAAGCCACCTTACAACCATGGCTGAAAACGAAGCACTGATCACACACACACACACACAGCAAGATAACCCACTTACAACTGGGCCACCACATTCCTCAGGCCTTGTACACACTACAAAGTTACTGTGCGGTAAGGCTTCTTACCCCGCAATAACAAGCACAGCATACACACACAAATGCTTCTTGTTGGGCGGCAACAGCCTTCTTGCCGGGCAACATGTAAACCACCCAAACAAGGGTGGTAAGGCTTACGACGGAACAGTTGTTCCATGGTAGTGCCTGTGTGTACGCTCGTTCCGTTTTTGACAGCCTCTGGAAATGTCCCAGAGTGCCAATCGAGGGCACTCTGGGACACCGGAGCTGTCAAATTTGTCAATTTCACTGCTCTAATTTACAAACATATTATGATTATTATATAATAAATGTGGGTCACAGTGGGTCACACTATTCCTTTCCATGCGTTCATCTTATATTGATGAAAAAAGCACTTTCTACGTGGAATAGGTTACAAAAAGATCACTTACTCCTGCAGGGACTCTCTGAAATTGTTTTATGGACTTATACCTCAGCTTGTATGTTTTTTATATTTAATTTTTTTGCTTTTTTTATCGTGTCTCATCTTATTCCTGAAAGATACTTAGCAATCTCCACCTTTGACTCTGTGCATTTGCTAATACCTGCTACCATGGTCTCAATGTTTCTGTTCCTCACTTGCAATGCATGTCTAGAATGACAGGGATGATTTTAAAAAGCTATGTTTAGGACCCAAAGACCTTCAGCAGTCAAAGTCCATGATTCTTCTGTGACCTGAGAGGGTCTGCTCTATCATCTGTTAAATGAGTAGATGCATAAAGCCATATGATTTCCCAGGGCAGACGTTCCTATACATAGGGATGCTCTTGGAGAAGTGTTTGTTTTCCTGTCCTCAGTTTGCATTGCCTGTTTTCCAGCGCCAAAAACTAATCAGAGTGATATGGGAAAAAAAGTTTAGATAGGAATTATTTTATAGTACCAGACTAGTGGTCAGTCTAATCCAGTGCCCTCATTTGTCCATTAGTGAGCACCAGATGCTTCAGAGACAGATGCGAGGCAAATTATGAACTAACTTGCCCATAGGGAAATTCTTCCCCCCCCCCCCCATTCCTTATCTAATGCTGTGAAAAAAGGAGGGTTTTATCTCTTATGTAACTCTCTGGAGGTTCTCATTATCCAGATACCTGGCTAATCCCTTCATGAAGCTTATTAAATGTTTGGCCTTTGTAATTCATGGCAATTCCACAGGCTAATTATGCATGGGGGGGGAGGGAAAGGGTATGGGCAGAATTATTTCTTTTTCTCATCTCTAATCTTCTTGACTTGAACTTTCACTGATTGTCACCTTCTTGGGTGGTGCCTGCGTCATGTACACATCATGCACAATGCACCATTAGTGGGGTTGGGCAGAAGAGCAATTTTATCCTGAGCCCCTTTCATGAGAGGGCCTTGAATGCATCCTGGATCAATATGCTATTTATTGAAATTTGCTCTGGTTGTCCCTCTGTCATGACAGAGGGGCAGCTTGGCATCATAAGTTAAAACTGTTCATAGAAAGTGAAAAATGTATAAGGGTGACCCTGTTGTTCCTCTTGCATCATGAGAGAGGATTAATAAAAGAACTTAATTTATCAACTCTATGCCACTAGCTACTCTGTCACTATCATATCCCCTCTTTTTAATTCCCTCAGTGTAAATCATTGTAATCCTTTTGATCATTTTCTATATGGGCACCTTGCCATGTCTGTGCAGTTATCGTCTACAGTCTTTCCCATCTTACGTTTCACTCTGTTTTTTCTAGCTAATGAAATACCAGTCCTTGAGTACCCCACTGCTATTTTTCAGCATAGGAAAAAAAAGAGTGTCTTCAGTTTTTAGTTTTTTGTTTCTTAGCCACTTTCAAAACCATGACAGAACATTAGCTCCTATCTTATAGGTAGCTATCTTTAATAGCTACTTGGAGGCACTTTGTCAAAAATTTTTTGAAAGTCTAAATTTGATCCTCTAGTTCTTCGAGTGATTGCTCCTGTCCATTCCATGATAGGTGTGTACGCGCCGCGTGCACGGAACGCCGGAATTTTTTCCCCTAGAGACCCCGAAGGGCCGGCTGTGGCGCCCCCTGGAGTAGCACCGTTGCAGCACTCTATATAACCCACGGCCGGCCCTACCTCCCCAGTTCCTTCTTACCGCCCTGACGGTCGCTGGAACATCAGCTAGCTTGCTAGCAGAGTACCCTAGTTAGAGTAGCTTAGCTTTAATAGTAAGAGTAGTTAGGTGGTTTTCTTGACGAGAGAGCCCCAGTCCCGGGGCTAGGGCATGCCAGGCTTCAAGGCGTGTGGGGCCTGTCGCAAGCCTATGCCCTTGGACGATCCGCACCACTCGTGTCTGAGGTGTTTGGGAGAGTCCCACCGGCACGAGCGGTGCAAAATCTGCAGAGGGTTCTGTCCTAGAACCCAGAAGGAGAGGGAGCACAGACTGAAGCTCCTCCTGATGGAGGAAGCTCTGCGTCCGGTGAGCGCGGGGGATTCCGATTCCAGCGCGGCACCGTTGGTGCGGAGTGCTCCCGCTTCCACAAAGGAGGTGCCAAGGTCTAAGGACCCTATTAAGGAGCCGTGGCACCGGCTCTCCCCGTCGGCACCGAAACCTGCAGCACCGCCTCCACGGCACCGCTCCCTCTCCCCTGGTCCGGCGAAGAAGAAGAGGAGATCAGACAGAGGCAGATCCCCTGTCAGACGTGGCAAGCTCGGGACTCAGATGGTACCGGGTTCGGACCGTTCGCTCCCGGAGCAACAGGCACCAGCACCATTGACTCCGGGCTGGGAGAGGGTTCCGTCGAGTCTGGTGTCCATTGCCTCTCCGACCAGAGCGATCCTGGAGGAGGATCTCCAGCTCCCCTCGACGCCGGAAACGTTCGAAGCGGCACGGGAGCTCATCGAGCACGCGGCACCATGCTCGCGAGAGACTCACCCTCCGGCACTGAAGAGATCGGTGCCGTCGAAGGGTAAGCCGGCGTTGTTCCGCCCGGTCTCCCCACGGCACCGTTCGCCGCTGGAGCGTCCGTGCGGAGTGCCTACTAGCCCGGCCCGCAAGGAGAGCCAAGCATCGGGACATACTCTGCCCCCGGCGCGGCACCGCTCTCCTATACCGCCAATGGTGATAGCAGCGGCAGGGGCCCCCCGGTACCGTTCTCCCCCGGAGCGTCCGGACCAGGACTCCTCACGGCACCCTCAGCCGACGGCACCGCAGGACGCGGCACCGCAAGAGGGCCGCTCTGCTTACTCGACGGTGTCCGGCACCGCCCCGCCTTGGTCACCCCGGAGCAAATTCTCCTCCGACTCCGAGGACAGCACAAGCACCGCCAGGCGGAGCAGGAGCCGCTCCATGAGGAGAGGGGATAGCCGCCCACGTTCCCAGAATCAGTGGGGCCCTCAGTGGCAGCCACCCCAGCAGTGGCCGTTCTGGACCCCTTGGGCGTACCATCAAGCCCAGGATCCAGTGTCAGATAGACCTCCCTCCACCCTGTCGTCTAGGCACCAGCCCTCCTGCACGGCGAGTGCCCCGCCAGAGCTGGGAAGGGCAACTCGCCTGGACCCGGCCAAAGGAAGCCTTAGAAGCCCGGCTCGGGCAGCGGCTGGCCAGCAGAGCATGGGAGCGCAAGGCCCCCATCTGGACCCCGCCGGGGAACCGTCATCGTCGCCCCTGGACGAGGCAGTGACAGGGGCGAAACCGGCGCCCATTCCTGATGACAGCAGGTCCCACCAGGAATTGCTTAGGAGGGTGGCAAAGAATATGGGCCTGCAAATGGAGGAAATCGTGGAGGAAGCGGACCCCATGATTGACATCCTCCTCCTGGAAGGTCCGTCCAGGGTGGCTCTGCCCCTGATAAAGACAGTGCAGAATACCACCAAGACACTGTGGCAAACCCCCGCCTCCATTCCTCCGACGGCCAAGAGGGTGGAGAAAAAGTACTTTGTCCCAGCCAAGGGACACGAGCACTTCTATTCGCACCCAGCTCCAAATTCGCTGGTAGTCGAAGCGGTGAATGAGAAGGAGAGGCAAGGCCACCAAGGTCCAATGCCTAAATCTAAGGACGCCAGGAAAATGGAGCTGTTTGGGCGCAAGCTCTACTCCTCGGGGGGGCTCCAGTTGAGGATTGCCAACCAGCAGGCAATCCTCAGTAGATACACTTTCAACTCCTGGGCTGCCTTAGACAAGCTGACGGACAGGCTGGACCAGGACTCGAGATCCGAGCTGTCAGCGATGGTAAAGGAGGGCAAGGTGGTCTCCCGTGCCCTCCTGCAATCGGCCCTAGATGCGGCAGATGCCGCCGCCAGGGTGATGGCCTCCGGCATCACCATGCAAAGGAGTTCCTGTCTCCAGGCCTCGGGCCTCCCGACGGAAGTCCAAGCCACCATCCAGGACTTGCCCTTCGAAGGCCCGGAGTTGTTTGCTCCTCAAACGGATTCCAGATTACAGTCCCTCAAGGACTCGAGGGCTATAGTAAAATCGCTAGGCCTACATACCCCAGCGGCACAGAGAAAGCCCTTCAAGCCGCAGCAAATGACCCGTCCATACCAGCGGTGTCAGGATTGGGACCGCAGGAGGGGTCGTAATGGGCGCAGAAGCAACCGCCGCCCGTCGGAGCAGAACCAAGGCGGGCCGCGCCAGTCCTCCAGGTCCAAAAAGACCTTTTGAAGGTGCGATCGGGGACGATGTACCAGACTCTGCCATGGATCCAACCCCCCCGACCTTCGCCAACAGATTATCCCAGTTCCACCGTGCTTGGGCACAGATTACCTCAGATCAGTGGGTGCTCCGCATGGTACAGCATGGATACTCACTCCAGTTTTCTTCGCCCCCCCCCGCCCTGTCCCTCTTCAGGGACCCCTCTCACGAACAACTGCTGGCCCAAGAGGTCCAGGCCCTTCTGGAAAAGGGGGCGATAGAAGAGGTGCCTCAGGACCTGAGGGGGAAGGGTTTTACTCCCGGTACTTCCTTATTCCCAAGGCGAAGGGAGGCCTCCGTCCCATCTTGGACCTGCGGGGCCTAAACCATTTTCTGCGCAAGACCCGTTTTCACATGGTCTCGCTGGCCACGATTATCCCCTCCCTGGATCCGGGAGATTGGTACGCCGCCCTCGATCTGCAGGATGCCTATTTTCACATCACGATAGCCCCCTGCCACAGACGGTTTCTACGTTTCCTAGTGGGCGAAAGACATTTTCAGTTCGCAGTCCTTCCATTTGGACTGGCAGCGGCTCCCCGCGTTTTCACCAAGTGCCTGGCAGTGGTGGCGGCTTTTCTCAGGAAAAAGTGAGTTCAGGTCTTCCCATACCTGGATGATTGGCTCGTGCGGGGGCGCTCCCACGAGGAGGTGACCCACCATCTGCAGATCATCGAAGGCGTGTTCAACCGCCTCGGTTTACTGATCAATTGGCAGAAGTCCACCCTCATACCAGTTCAAAGAATAGAGTTCATAGGCGCGGTCCTGGACTCGTTAGCGGCAAAGGCGACCCTTCCCCAGTCACGATTCTGGGTGATCAGAGACACCATAAGATAGTTGCAAAGGCACCCTCTGACGTCAGCAAGAGCGTGCCTGAAGTTATTAGAGCTCATGGCAGCCTGCACTTACGTGATCAGGCATGCTCGGCTCCGTCGCCGCCCCCTACAACTGTGGCTGGCTTCTGTGTACCGTCCGATCCGGGACGCCCTGGACACAATTGTGGCCCATCCTCCACGGATCCTGAAGGACCTCGACTGGTGGTGCCGCGAGGACCACGTCTGTGCCAGGTTACCCTTTCAGACCCCGAGTCCCTCGGCTCATCTGGTAACGGATGCGTCGGACCTGGGCTGGGGAGCCCATATGGGGCGTTTCAGGACCCAGGGCCGCTGGAGAGACGAGGAGCTCCAGTTCCACATAAATGTGAAGGAGCTCAGGGCAGTCCGCTTGGCCTGTCAGGCATTCAAGGACCACCTGAAGGGCAAAGTAGTCTCTATCCAGACAGACAACACAGCAGCTATGTTTTATATCAACAAACAAGGCGGAGCCCACTCCTCTCGCCTTTGCGAAGAAGTCCTCAGTCTTTGGGAGTTCTGCATTCTCCACTCAATCCTGCCGATGGCATCATACTTACCAGGGTCACAGAACACGCTGGCCGACGACCTAAGCAGAACATTTCTGACTCACGAGTGGTCGCTAAAATGGGAGGTCCTGGAGGAAGTCTTCCGGAGGTGGGGCTCTCCCCATCTGGACCTCTTCACGTCGAACTCCAACGCGAAGTGTACCCGTTTTTGCTCCTTCAGAGGTCGCAGCCCAGGCTCCATAGCGTATGCATTTGCAATCAGGTGGACAGAGCGGTTGAGCTACGCCTTTCCCCCAACACCTTTGGTGCACAAAGTGCTCCTAAAGATCAAGCAAGACAAGGCCACGGTAATTCTGGTGGCCCCGGCGTGGCCCCGGCAGCATTGGTACACGACCTTGTGGTACCTCTCAACCAAGGCCCCGATAGACCTGCCATTAATTCCAGACCTCCTGTGACAGGACAATGGCAGACTCCTGCACCCAAACCTCCAGTCACTCCACCTCAAGGTGTGGTATCTGAGTGGCTAGCACCGAGCGAACAGCTATGCTCGGAGGAGGTTCAGGAGGTCCTGCTTAATAGTAGAAGACCCTCCACAAGGACTACTTATAGGGCGAAATGGAAAAGGTTCACTGCTTGGGCGGCAGACAAAGGGGTCGCACCGGGATCAGCCCCAATTCCCTGCATCCTGGACTATTTGTGGCATCTCAAGTCGTCGGGATTAACGGCGTCTTCGGTAAAGGTCCACCTGGCGGCCATCTCAGCCTTCCACGAAGGGGCAGGGCGGGGCACAGTCTTCTTGGCCCCTATGGTGAAACGGTTTGTTAAGGGCCTAGACAAGCTTTTTCCCCCAACCCGTCCACCAGTGGCGCAATGGGACTTAAATCTGGTCCTTGCTCGACTGACTACTCCGCCCTTCGAGCCGCTAGCATCCTGCTCGTTACTGTATATGTCTTGGAAAGTGGCCTTCCTAGTGGCCATCACATCGGCCAGGAGGGTATCAGAGTTGCGGGCCCTGACAGCGGACCCCCCCATACACTGTATTCCATAAAGACAAGGTGCAGTTGCGCCCACATCCAGCCTTCCGGCCGAAGGTGGTGTCTCAATTCCACACCAACCAAGACATTTTTCTGCCTGTGTTTTACCCCAAGCCACATTCCTCTGACAGGGAGCGCAGGCTACATACCCTAGATGTGCGTAGAGCCCTGGCATTCTACATTGACAGAACAAAGCCGTTCCGCAAGTTTACACAGCTGTTTGTGGCGGTGGCGGACAGAATGAAAGGGGAACCCATCTCATCGCAACGGCTCTCAGCATGGATAGTGGCATGCATCCGCGAATGCTACAGCCTGGCGAAGGTTCCCCCGCCCCCTATCAAGGCCCACTCGACAAGAGCGCAGGCTTCCTCAGCAGCCTTTCTGGGGGGTGTACCGTTGGTGGACATCTGCAAGGCAGCCACCTGGTCTTCAGTCCATACCTTCGCGGCGCACTACGCGATCACTCAGCACTCGAGAGAGGATGCAGCAGTAGGTAGAGCTGTCCTGCTCTCGGCTAAACTGTGATTCCGACCCTCCGCCTGAGGTAAGGCTAGTGATTCACCTATCATGGAATGGACAGGAGCAATCACTCGAAGAAGAAGAAAAGGTTACTTACTGTAACTGGTGTTCTTCGAGATGTGTTGCTCCTGGCCATTCCACTTCCCTCCCTCCATCCCCGCTTGGAATGGGAGCAAGAAGGAACTGGGGAGGGTAGGGCCGGCCGTGGGTTATATAGAGTGCCGCAACGGCGCAACTCCAGGGGGCACCACAGCCGGCCCTACGGGGTCTCGAGGGGAAAAAATTCCGGCGTTCCGTGCACGCGGCGCGTACACACCTATCATGGAATGGACAGGAGCAACACATCTCGAAGAACACCAGTTACAGTAAGTAACCTTTTCTTATCCTTTATTCACTGGCTGGTTTTGTTTTTGTTTTCTTTTTGGAAACAATCAGAGCATTCCAGTTGATCGGAGAAGCATAACTTTTCTCTAGAAAAGCTGTACTGGTTGGTTTCTCTCATGTTTCTTTCCTCTAGATGGATTTTAACGCTAAAACTTCAATTATTGTTGTAGTCAATTTAGTGGTACTGAGACAGTCTACTGGCCTGCTATTTATAAGGTTTACCTTAGTCCCCCAAACCTTTAAAAAAAAAAAAAAAAAAAAAAAGTTCAATACTTTTTTCTAGTTTTGCTGCTGCTGATTGCAATGGGACATTGCATATTTTTGGTAGCAACTCAACCACCTTCAGAATTCTTCGCTGAATACCAAGTGGGCATAGTCATATGTTGTCAGTATTCAGCTGGTTTGTTCCAGTATCTCCTTTCTTGTCCCTTCCCAGTAACCTCCTAATAGCCTCTGTATAGTGAAACCTGTACATGGAAATTATTTCACTTCCTTGTGATGTCCTTATACTCCACAATGGGCTCTTTTATTCTCTGGCAGTCTGGTAGATTCACATGTACTCTGAGTTTCATCCCAAGGACTAAGTGTTAAGCACTCCGGTTTTAGAAGTAAGGTTGGAGAGCCATTCAAAAGTGTGAAACGGAGTCCTACTTGTTCTGTATACATCAAAAATCTGTAAACTGGTCAGGTCACTGTTGCCAAAGACATAATACAATCTATATCTGAGCTGACAAATGGTCTGCCGAATTTCAAATGCCTTGCCAAAGGGGAAGAAATTTAAATCCTGAGTATGAGGATTTATAATGGACTTGAAACTTCAAATTGTTGCTGGAGTTTGTGCCTAGTCATATACTTATCCATTTTAAGGGGACGATAACAGTTATTTCTGTTTTTACAGCCATATAATATGGCGTGATAAATAATGCTTATAAATATGGACCCAAGACCACGTGCTTTATGTTTGTAGGGTGAGATTTTCCAAAGTGTCCCTGTGATTTTAAAAGCATAAGTCCAAATGATACCTAATGAGATTTGTGCTCCTCAGAACTCAGTTGCTTTTGAAAATCCTCCCTGCATTTCTGTGGTATCACAAATCAAAATTCCATTATAATTGATGCTTCATAATTACAATAATAAACTAGTTTTTCCTGATAATTATGGCTCTAAGATATTTTCAAAGTGCTCAGTGAGGACAACTGAAAACTTGTTTTCTTTAGCAAACAAAAGCAATATGGGGCATGATTCTTTGCTGCCTTAAATCATTTGTAGTCTTTTATATCAGTTGGAAGCATCTTGTGCTCCCTTTACAGAGATTTAAATGATAACACAAGGTTCTGTGAAATGGAGAATTGGTGCCATGGCATCTTTCAAGTATAGTGTTTTGGAGTTGAGCTTTAGTGGCATACCCTGCCAGGTAGGCATAAATTCAGGGCTGAACTTTATGTTCATTTATGCACAGAAGTTGGAGGCCAAACAGTGGAATAATCCAGAGGTATATGAATGTGGCAGTGCATGAACCCTCTAGTCTAGATGGTAATTCTTTTTAAAGGGAATACTCGTATGTCTAAAGTGTGAAGTGGTGAAGTCTCATGCAATTGTCTGTGCTCAGCTCAGTGCAGCCCCAATCCTGATAGAAGCTACTGTAATAGAAATCACTAGAATAATAAATGTATGACTGGTGATGTTTGTATGACTGGTTCATTGTTTAGAATGCATATGAATATACACAACAGCCAACAGAGACTTACTGTAGTCAGGACTATCCAAGTTTGCCATGTCTGCTGATCTCTTCACTTGTTAATATAATTTTGTGTTCTGGTGGTGGGCATTTAGCTTGTTTTAAATAGTAGCAATCTTCTCTTGATGCGTTTGTGAATTTCTCTTTGTTAATCCTTATGTTGTAAGTCTTCAGATGGCTTTGTGGTTTTTACAGTGGAATTTTGAGTCTGATCTGGATGTTTATTCATTCTGTTTGGTAGTAGCTGACTATGTGTGGGATTGTTCTATCCTTTTAGTTATTCCAATTCAACTTTTTCATTAAAATCACTTAGAACACAAGTAAGTGGGCCAGAGTAGCTGCCTAATAGAGCCCCCGGCTTCACAGGGTGGCTGTGGAGTAGCTATGGAGACCCTCAGACACATGGTGAAGGAGAGCACAATTGGAAGATTGGAAGTGATCTGCAACACTTTGCTAACTAAAACACATTTCTTAACTTGTCCTGACTTTAGTTTTATAAGTCAGCCACCAGCATGATTCATGTCTTTCTGAGATTTGACATCTTCTGTTTGTGGTACATATCAAGTATTAATAAGATTAATACTATGGACTGCTTTGATACTTTCTGGACATGCATCATTGATATATCCTTTTACTTGAGCTGGATGTGCCAATGAAGCAAATTCTTCAACTATTTCTTTCTAGCTACCTTTGTCTTGCTGAGCTTTAATTTAAGCCAGTTTTCCTCATCCAGGTGTTGATCTCAATAATTCACTAGGGCCCATTGGGAAGATAGCTGGATTTAAATACATGCTTATGTGCTCTCCTGAAATGTGATAGTCTGAAATGCATGCTTAAGTACTTTCCTGAATCAGCATCTAGGAGAAGAAAATGTGTTAAATGTGTGGTGTGGGTTGGGTTTTTTTTTGTTTTTTTTTTTTTTTTGGTGGGTTACACATGATAGACTATAGAATGAAATCTAATATACCAGGTCTGAACATTTTTCAATCTGGAATTCTCTCCAAGTATGTCTACATTGGTAGTTTAGGACAATTTAAGTAGCTTTAAATCGACCTAAATAAATCCCCATCCACACTGGGCTTTCATTAAGCTGACTGAAGAAATTCCTTAAGTCGACTTAATGAAAGCTTAAGTTGACTTAGTAAGACCTGCCGGTTAGGTCGCCCTAATCCTTAAATCGACTCCTTAGATCGATTTAAGCACAGTGTGGACATGGATTAACCCTTAAGTCGACTTAAGGGCAGTTAGGTCGACTTACTAAACCTTACAGAATCACTTTTGTTTGATGGGAACAACACAGGTCATAATGAATTCTTTTTTTCTACCTGTGAGGAAGTTTATTTCTTTTGCAGAAGCTAAATTGCAATACAACATTTGTTAAATGTACCATAAAAATAGTGTTAGCCAATTTTTAAATTTTATTTAATTTTATTTGTTTTTCCTTTGCAGTAGTCCAATTTGAATGTCCTGACTAGCTCTGGAGAGTTTGTATTGAATTTAGCTACAACTTACAAGCAACAAAGATTATGAGGAGCCGAAGAATTGCTTTGAATTATGGATTAATTCATGTGAGGAATTAACAGGTTTATATACTATTAAGGCAGGTGTACATTATGCTTTAGTCAATCTAATTTATGTTGCTCAGGGGTGTGAAAAAGACGCATGCCTGAGTAATGCAAGTTACAGAGACCTAAGCACTGTCCACATTAACATTATGTCAGCAGGAGATCCTCTTCTGCCAATATAGCTTCTGCCTCATGCAGAGGTGGAATGTTATGCCACTGGGAGAGTGCTCTCCCATCAGCATACAGTGTATTCACCAGATGTGCTACAGCAGCTCAGCTGCAATAGTGCAGAGCTAGTGTAGAACCTGTCCTTAGATAGAAGCAAATGTATTTTAAACTTATTTGTCTTTTATTTGTTTTTCATCCATTCTTATATCAGGTCATGTTAGGGAGATTAAAATGCATGATTGATGTCAAAAACAGATGCGAAATAAATTTTCTTCAGCTTTACCAGCCCTTGGCGATCATCAATGTACTCAAATTAAAACTCAAATTAAAAAAGAGATAGTGAAGCAAATGAATGTTGCACAGCACCCCAAAGATCTCCAAACATGGGAACTGCCAGACCTCAGGAGGAATCAATTACCAGAGCAGTGGGCTGACGGCCGAGAATTCTCTGATACATTTTCTATGGGGTTCAGACTTGGGGGCAGACACCAGGTGTTTTCTGAGAAATTGCGACTAGTGGAACATGGAAAGATAGGTGATCTCTAGGATAGAAGGAGCCAGGTCATTCAGGACTTTATAGATCAACACTGACTTACACAAGGAATTGGATTAGGAATGACTGTGTAGTACAGGTGTTCTATATTCACATATTTAGTAGCTAGGGTCAGTATTCTATTGACACTTTAAAGTTTTTGCACATAAGCTATTTGAGACAGGAGCCACATTAACAGAACCAAGCTCACTGGAGTTCTGATCCTGAGTGAAAGAATAAATATATTAAATACCTGCTGAAGCTTCTGGGTCTCCTTTACAGAGTTTATCAATAATTCAGGTTAGAGGTGACAAGACCACAGGTAGCAATGATCAGATCTACATCCAAAAGGAAAGGTTAGATCATTTAATGCAGTTCAAGTTAGTAGGACATCAGGGAGGAGTGGATATCTGGGGCCTGGATAAAATTTATATTGCAATGATCTCTAAGACTGGCAAAAAAGTGGTCCAAATGGTTGGAAAGTATGATCTTCAGAGTTTCATATGTCCTATGAATACAAGTAGCTCCATCCTGATGGAGGTTAAGATAGTCCATGAATTCACCCTGAAGGTTCTCAATCCACTTCCACTCTAAAGATGACAAAGAAAATAATTGTTCCTTTAATTTTTAATTCATGATTAAACCATAACCAAATATATGATATTGGTATGTTAAGGATGGTGTATGTTTTTAAAAAAATGTGGATGGATAAAAATAACAAAAGTAAAAGCCTGCAAATTGAAAGCCAGAGAGAGCATATTTTAATATATAGAAAAATTCTTAATGATTAGATAGAATGAAATTTAATAGTGGACAGTGCAAGGCCATGCATTTAGAGACTAATAACAAGAATTTTTGCTATAAGCTTGGAACGCATCAACGGGAAGTGATAGAGGAGAAGGACTTGGGTATATTAGTTGATTGCAGGATAACTATGAGCCACTGTTGTGAGGTGGCTGTGAAAAAAGCTGATGTGGTTCTAGGATACATTAGGTCAGGTATTTCCAGTAGAAACAGGGAGCAGTTAGTACCATTATAAAAAGCACTGGTGAGACCTCATCAGGAATACTGTGTACAGTTTTGGTCCCCCATATTTAAGAAAGATTCATTCAAACTGGAACAGGTGCAGAGAAGGGCTACTAGGATGACCCATGGAATGGAAAACCAGCCTTATGAGAGGAGGCTCAAAGGACTTGGCTTGTTTATCCCAAACTAAAGAAGGTTGAGGGGAGATAAGACTGCTCTCTATAAATATATCGGAGGGTTAAATACCAGGGAGGGAGAGGAATTATTTAAGTTTAGCACCGATGTGGACACAAGAACAAATGGTTATAAACTCTCCATCAGGAAGTTTAGACTTGTAATTAGATGTAGGTTTGTAACCATCAGAGGAGTAAAGTTCTGGAATAGCCTTTTGAAGGGAGCTATGGGGGGCAAAAAACCTAGCTAGCTTCAAAACTGAGGGGATGAATTTATGGATGGGATGGTATGATGGATGGGACAGCCGAATTTGTCAATTAACTATCTTTGACTAGTAGTTGTAAATATGCCAGTGGCCTGTGATGGGATGTTAAATGGGATGGGTTCTCAGTTGGTGCAGAGAATTTTTTTTGGTTGTCTGGTTGGTGAGTCTTGCTCACATGCTGATGGTTTAACTGATCATTATTTTTGGGGTCAGCAGGGGATTTTCCCCCAGGGCAGATTGGCAGGGGCCCTCGTGGTTTTCACCTTCCACTGTAGCATCGGGCATGGGACACTTGCTGATAGTTTCTATGTATCTTAAAGTCTTTAAACGATTATTTCGTGACTTTAATAACTCAATCATAGGTTAAGTCTAGGTCTATAGGTCTAGGTCTATCATAGGTCTATTGCAGAAGTGGGTGGGAGGTTCTGTGACCTGCACTGAGCAGGAGGTCAGACTAGCTGATCATATTAGGCCCTTCTGATCTTAAAATTTATGTATTTATAATTTCTAAAGAATGACATAAGCCGTAGGGGTATGTTCTAAAGCTCGCTGAAGTCCGTTTATTTCACTGGGCTTTGGATGAAGCTCTGACCGACTGTATTATCTTCTTTTTGTAAACTTTGGTCTCTTTCTCTTCTAGCTGTCTGTTGTTTGAATAACTGTCCTCCCGTGTGTGACTTACACATGTATACTGTAAGATCTTTGCAGTTGGGATGGCAGGTCTAATTCTCCACTAACTTGAACCTCACTTGATCACTTACACTCTAAAAAGCTATCACTTCCTTAGCATCTTTTTGTGCCAGAGTCTCCTCACAGCACCCTTCCTCTATACTCTTTCTTCCCTTTTATGAGCTCCACACTATTACTCTTATGAGTAGTTCCACCCTCCACTTGGAGAATGCTTTAATGACCTCAAAAATTTTTACATGGACCTTAATGTCTTTGAAATTTTTATTATTGCAACCAAGAGTTCACACTTATCTCTGGCTCTTCCACCACCTATACAGAGTTCTTCTCCTGGCAGCCTCTGTACAGGTTTGCCAGTCCTTAGCCATTTCTATTTGGAACCCAGCTGTTTGGCTCTAGCTTCCTTGTCCATTCTCCAGTGTCTTGGGTTTCTTCCCCATCGAACTACAATCCCCCAGGAAAATGGCTTTTCTTCGCTATGATGTCTTGTTGAAACCTGGCCTTTATTTGTTCTGGCTTTCTAGAAGGGGGTCTTCTGGTCCCCTCTCCTCATAAAATGACAGTATACTCCATGACACCTATGAAAGATCAGTGTAAAGAATGTAAAACAAACAAGGATTCCTGTGGCACTTTTAAAGACAAACACATTTATTTATCACATGAGCTTTCGTGGGAGAAATCTCACTTCATCAGACACTTTGACAGGGTTCCTTCTTTGTTTTGCTGAACTAGACTAACGTGGCTCCCCCTTTGGAACTTACAAAGAATGTGTGAAGGTCACCCTTCTGACCTGGTGGGATTTGACACTCACTTGTCAGAGATGTATATGACTATATCAGGTGCAAGAACATGAAGAATAAGGTGGTGTCTTTTTATGTCTTTCCTGTAAAACACATGGATCACTTCTGGGTGCTCAGAAAAAAAAAATACATAGATTACCAGCTTTCAGGCTTTTCATAGAACATGAGTGGGAGAATAGGTACTCACAAAATCAGTTACTGGGCCGGTTCTGTAAGACCACAAAATAGATTAATAGCGGTTGTTACAATAAGATACTTTAGCAAGTTATATTTTAGAGTGGTCTCCCTCATGGGATCTTTACCGGAATGTGGCTGACGGCATTGCTAGGCTATAAAATGACACACACAACGTTGCACAGGTTTAATTGACTAATTTGTCTATTCAATTTGCGGTGCAAATCCAGCCATTTCTGGATTCGTAGACCTCTTAGCTAATAGAAAAGAAGGCTTCAGCATGACTCTCAGACAAATGTAATGCTACAGGCAGTGCTAAATTAACTTCAGCACATTAATTTAAGGGGCACTGAATTACTACTGTACAGAAAACTAGTATGAAATTGGATATGGTTGGTTAAGTATGACTATGTAATTTTTCATTTCCAGTTTATTGTGTCTTAGTGGAGATTTACCTCCAGTGCTCAGTCAAGAGAAGAACTAAAAGTATTAATGCTTTGATGGAAAAGATGTATTCTCTTAGCAATTGCATTTCTTCATTAGCTGTTTACTGAAGAGTTTCATTATTTGTTGAAGAGAATTAGTTTAGAGTAAAGAAAATTCATTCATTAACAGTTCACTTTCTTTGGTAGCAGAGATTATATTTTGCAATTTTCTTTCTGCATCTGTAATCTTTTAATAGCTGTTTGTTCCAGACAATTATGCAGTAATTACCAGGTTTTAAAAAAATACATTTTAATGAAAGCATTGGCTTCATCCTACTCCCACTGAAGTTCATGGGAGTTCTGCTGTTAACTTCAGTAGGAGCTGGAATTTTTATTGATAACCATTTCTTTTTTTCCTGCCAAATTCTCTGGAACTCATTTAAAACTGTGGGGAAAAATTCTACTTTTAGCTACACCAGTCTGAATCCAGAATATCTCTGTGGAATTAATGGATTTACATTTGTGTAAACCTGGAATAAATGAGACCAGAATTTGATCCAGTAAGATTTATGTTTTCTTATCATCAAGGGAATGTAATACATAATTGACTCTGGCACAAGAACTTTCCCAGTATTAGCTTCCTTTCCTGTCCAAGAGCAGACAAAGCTGGATTGTATAAGTCCCTGATAGCTATAAAACAAAAGATGGTGTCTCCTGGAAGAATCTTCTTCCCTTGGCAAGGTCCATTGAACTTGCTTATATAAAAAAAATATTATCTAGAGAGGTTTGGGAATGGCCAGTTGCTACTCATGGCACATTATCTAGTGCTTTGTCCAGGATTAATTTTAGCTGTCTCCAAGCGGTGGTGCTTTTACTGCAAGCATAACTTTGTAGCATTGGGTTCTAAAGAAGGAGGTTTTATTTGTAATATGCTGGAACACTGGCACACCAGATATCAGCTAATGCCAAAGCCTCCAGCCAATTCACTTGTGTATTAGTATAGAACAAAGTGATTGTCTACATGTATTTGGTGTTTTAAACTTCATGAAAACTAATGGGATGTGACATGCATTGTTCTCAGTTGTTTAGATCCTATTAGAACATAATAGCAAACATTTACATTGTATATATGCCTGTAACTAAATAACCCATCACATGAGAGAGAAGACGGGTAATGCAAATGAACAACTTTAGCTAGAAAATACTTAGGCTATGTCCGCACTACAGTTTATATTGGTATAACTTATGTCGCTCTGGGAGGTGAATAATTTACCTTTCTGAGTAACATAAATTGTACCGACATAAGTGCTGGTGTGGATGGTGCTATGTCGGCCAGAGAACTTCTCCTGCTGAGACAGCTACTACTGCTTGCAGAGGTGGTTTTAATATGTTGGCAGCAGAGCTCCACAGCATCTTCATGAGATCTGCTACAGTGGCACAGCTGTGCTGCTGCAGCTCTATATGTGTAGACAAACCCTAATTAAGAACGTAAGAATGGCCATGAAGCATCAGATCAGTGGTCCATTTAGCACAGTATCTTGTCTTCTGACAGTAGTCAATGCCAGGTGCTTCACAGGAATGAACAGAACAGGTAATCATCAAATTCTTTCACGTTGGAAGGCAAGTGGGCATTATGTGTGATGAACAGAGGTCAAAAAGTTCTGCTCTAAAAGTTCTCCTCTCTCTGCACCCATGAAAGGAAGAGCCCACAAGAGTAATGACCCTCTCAGATTGTCTTCTGTGAAAAGAAGCAATAAGGATGAATTTAAGAAAAGATCTTACATCTCTGGACTGTTTGGCTTCAAGCAGGGTAGTATAACTGAATGAGATTATAAGTGAAGGTGAAGAATACAAAGGACTTGACAGAGCAAGGAAGGGCAAGGAAGAGCAATAGAATCACGCTCAAAATACACCTCATGGTGGTGCCATTGAGGATGATGTTTTTCATATTAAAATAAGGTTTAACAGATATTGACTCGCTCTGCAGTAATAGTTAGAAAACTGAAGCAGGAAAAATGGGGAAAGAGGGCTTCTACTAGGTGGGAATTCCTAGAATCAAATCCTGCAAGAACTTATTCATATTGTTCACTTACTTGAATAGTTCCATAATATTTATTAGGTGCTGTGGGGTACTTTTTATATGCTTCTAGGTTAATTGAACCAATTACCTTTAGGGATGAGTGTTCATTTTGGAAAGGTTCTTTAACCTGGTCTTTTACACATTTGTTTTCCTGTGTGTTTTCCAAGTAATAGTGTGTGTAGTTTGCTTTTGGTACTGAATGAAATCAAGATCTATGGAAAGTATCGAAATAATTATGCAGGCAAGTTCTGTAAAGAAACATAGTTAAAGGTGAATCCAGGAATTATTAGATTGGGTTCTTTTTTGGCACTTTGGCAGATTTCTATATTCCTTGCAACTTGCTTCACCATGACTCACCTAGGTTTATTCCACATACACCAGAAATTAAGCATAAGCAGCCAGCATGATGTATTATTTATGAGTCAAGAGCTATTATCCCTCACTGTGTAAAACTACAACACTTTTGGGAAGTTTAAATTACTCATAACTAAAAAATGAATACAAAATTTAATTCTGATTTGAACATGTCACTTGAAACTACCCTGGCTCTCAATTAGGCTTCTGAAAAGCTAATGTTAGATTTATTATCATCTTAAATTATCACAATCTGCTGCTTCTTGTTGTAATTTGAAATCATAATTGATGCCACATGATGTCAGTGATTGCTCAAGCTGTTTTAGAAAGAGGTACAAAGATATAGCAGATAAATTATAAAACCAGATTCAGTTTTTTGCTTTGGTTGTACATGGGTGTCAAAAGCTGCTTTTTCATAGCATCTTTATTTACAATTGATACTATGTATACTTTAGAAAAGGGGAAAATCAGGTGAACATGCATTCTTATTTGGGCTCTGCTAGCAGGCTAGATAAACAGTTTAAATATAGGCTTGAATCATTCAGGAGTGGAAGGAAGAGACCTCTAGCAAGTTGCAGGTCATAGCAATGATCAAGTTCTATTCCTTTTCCTTCCTTTTAATTCTAAAAATAATACATCTCCACTCTAAGGTCTGATCTACGTTAGGAATTTCCTTCAGTGCAGCTATGTCTTTCAGGGAAAAATTCACGCTCCTGGGAGATTTAGCTACACCAATGTAATCCACCCTGTGTCCATAGTGCTAGATTAGCCTAGTTACTGTCCCTTAAGGAGGTGAATTACCTATGCTGATGGAGAATACTTCCGGTCACTGTAGGTAGTGTCTTGCCCAACTTGCAAGGCCATGGAGAATTAGGTTCCTCATCTTTGGGTATAGCTGTGCTTGGGACTGTAAGTGTGGAAGTAAAGGGATCAAAAACAGAAGATGTAGAAAGAGATACCTAGATTGCTGAATAGGGACCAGTGGCTTTCAAGCTATTAGACCACAGCCTGCTCTCTGCAGTACAGTCAATTTTGTGACCCTTGTCCAATTGTCCAATGTTTTCCAAGGAATTGATGCTTGGCACCAGAGAGGTCATCTCTTTTTGCAACTATGGTCTCCTACAACAGCAAGATTCCACTGAAAGAAAGAAAGAGAAGAAAGAAAGAGATTGTAGTTGCTTGTGGCATTTTGTTAAATACTTTGCAGGTGTTCAGATATTATGTGATAGTAAATACATTTAATTTAACTAAAACCACACAGAGGCTGCGTCTACACTGGTAAATGAAGTCTACTTAAGCTTGCTTAAGTAGACTTAATTTACCCTGCATCTACACTACAGTTTCCTTAAATCGACTTAAGCCAGAGTCCCTCGAGTCGACTTAAGCCAGTGTAGATGTGGGGTAGCCCTAAGTCAACTTAGGGCTACCCCAGGGCTGCACCAATGTCCCCCTGCTGGGGGGGAAGGCACAGGGGGAGCCTGGTATGCCCCCCCACAGGGCAGGGCCCTGCCCTGCCCACCCTGCCCCTGTGCCCTGCCAGGGCCCCTGTCCCCCTTTGCCCCATTGTACCTAGGTACAATGGGGCAAAGGCTGAGCCCCCTGGCATTGGACAAGGGGTGCCTCCTGCCCCCGTGGACCTCCCCTAGGTCCCCCTAAGCCCCTAGAAGTCGATCTAGGCATCCAGTGTGGATGATCTAGGTCGACTTTTTAAATTCCCCTTTAAGTCGACTTTAATTTTAAGTGTGGACACACTAAGTTGACTTAAATTACCAAGTGTAGTCATAGCCAGAGAGAGGAAAAGGGAAGAAAATAGAGAAGTCAAGAATCTTATGTAACAAATTGCAATCATGTCATTAATGGACTTCTGTAAGGCATTTGAATATTATGAAGGCTCTCTAGATTGAAGATATGATGGCATCTGACAAAGCCATGGAGCAAATTGTCACTATCTGTATATAAAATGGGAGACAATATAAAATATGGACATTGGTCTTGGATCAGAAAAATAAAAACCAAAACAAAGAGAGAAAATCCATTGGGGTGGGTGTATTCCTCCGCATTCTGGACCAGATTGTGAACTCTTTATTGCCACTGCTAATTACTAATGTGAGTAGTGTTATAAGTGAGCCACAAATTTAACCTAACTGTGAGTTCAACTGTAAAAACTGTGAGTTTATAATGTGTCACTATAACTTATAGCAACAAATGTTGATGCATTAAGGTGCAAGAGAGAGAGACTGAATTAGTTCAAACAAAAAGGCCTACTGAAGAAATTCAAGGACTGTGTTAAGATTGCCTTTAGTAAATAAGAAAAGTATTGAACTGGAAATCAGTTAATCAAAACTGGTGTGTCAGGAACTAAACTTAATTGACAGACAAAATAATGAGGGGAATGGGGTCTTTTGCCCATCACTTCCTTTTTGGGGTCATTAAAAGAAAAGACTTCTGAAGGAAAACTGGGAAATAATTGACCAAACCAGGCCAGAGAGAGAAGCTAAGATGAGCTTTCTGATTCGTCTGTATGTTTTGCAGTGCTGTTATGAGCTTTTTATCAGAAAGAGACAGCTAAAAGCAAAGCCCCAAAAGTCTGACATTGGTACTAGTTAGCTGGGTCTGAGAGTGGCTGATGAAACCATGTACTGTGTCTTTGCTTTTCCAGCTGTGAGATGCAAGTGAAAGTTAACACCAAAGATAGAAACTGCATTTTCTGTCTTTGCTATTCTTTTTGACCTCCTTTTTTTTGTGTGATCTTCTGGGATACAGGATTGGACTTCAACATGAGTTCTACCCCATATCAGCTAACTTTTTCTCTTTCCCCAAAAAAGACAGTTGTTACCAGCTAACAGGAATGCACACAATGGATGCTAAAGTGAAAGACTTACTTAGTACTCTACATTTTAAATGTGTTAACTGGTTTTCCTTCTTTCTGTATCTTTAATAAAAGTTAAAAAGATTTGTAATGGTATGATTGCCATGGTACGAAGCAGGCTGAAGTCCCTGTATACCAAGGTCTGAACCGTGTGTGTTTAACACTTTTTAATGTTCAGCAGTTTCAAGGTCATGTTAACACCTTTGTGTCTTTGGGCCCATATATTTCCTCTAAATTAATAGAACAATAGCCACATTGAAATTGGGTTCACGATCTGGCCTTGAGAAAACCGTGCTAGTAGCTATGTCAGAAATAGAGGGTCAAACACCTGAAAGATTAACTGGTTTTATGACAAAACGGAGAACTTCATGACACAGGAAATAAGCCATCCACTTAATCACTATTAGGAAATTAGGAAATTTTTTTCCGTCTGATCATTATAGGATTTCTAGCATCTTCTGAAACATCTGGCATTGGTCAGTGTTAAAAGCCAGATGTTGGAGTAGATGAACCACTGTTCTGATCTAATATGTCAATAGCTATAATTTTATGGTCGAATTGCAACATTCCACATGCAAATATCCATAAATATCAAATTAAAGATATGCATATAAAACAAAATACCCTCCCCTCCCTCCCCTCCCCCATGAAAATCCTTTCTCCTGTCTCAAAAAGGCAGTCTGCCTTATCATATAATGTATGAAACAGTCTTTTAGTGCTTGCAGAGGCATTTTGTTCTTTGGGACTTCCTGCTTGATGAGAAAGCCAATGCAACAAAATAGACATGAGAAAATATGACGTATGGCATTTACTTGTCTGAGTAAGAATAACTTTGTGTGTGTGTGTAAGAGAGAGAGAGGTTGAGAGAGAGAGAGAGGACGGGGGTGGTGGGTGGTAAGGGAGGCAGTAAGGGGAAATATGCTTCTGTGCTGTATTGTATTATCTGGAACAACTATTCAACTCTTGAGTGATTCCCAAAGGGTATAGATTTTAAAAGTTCTTAGAATACCTACTGGAAAGGCATACCTACAGTTCATTTTAAATGCTTTTATAAATAGTATGATGTAACACACTTTTAAATAGCTATTGGGCCAAATCTTAATGAGTGAGATTTAATTATAATTGTTTTAATATATTTTAAATTGAATAATGCTGATGTATCTGAAAATATACCTATTTCAAAATACATATTTGACACTTTCAGTGGAAAGGCTTTATTTTTAAAGACACCTTTATTCAAACTAGTTTAATCTCATTAGAATATTAATTTTTGTCACAAAAAAAAAGACTTTGATAAATGATGACTAGCACAATAAAGAAACGAAGCCTTATTTGATCCAAAAACTTTTGTATATACTTTTAATGATTTGTCATTTTCCCCTCTTACTCATATAATTTTTTTCTGTGTCAGTGCTGCACTATAGATTCAGAGCATATGGGTACCACAGTGTAGGGTTTCTTAGATCTCTGTCTTGTTAACCTGTATTTAATTAAGAGACATAATTCTGTAAGCCAGAACATTTCTACTTCTCTGTACTGTGAATACTGGGAAGGAAATGAGTATTGGTTAAACTCTGAATTTTTGTTCTGCTAGAAATTATTTCAGAATTTCTAAAGTAAGACTGGAGGGAAGTTACCAGTGGAGTTTCTCAGGGATAGGTCTTGGGACTAATCTTATTTAACCTTTTTATTACTGACCTTGGCACAAAAAGTAGGAATATGCTAATAAAGTTTACAGATGACACCAAGTTCGGAGCTGTTGCCGATACAGAAAGAGGGATCGGGATATCATGCAGGAAGATCTAAATGACCTTCTTAAACTGGAGTAATAGGAATAAAATGAAATGTAATAGTGGAAAGTGCAAGGTCATGCATTTAGGGACTAATTACAAGAATTTTTGCTATAAGCTGAGGAGGCATCAGTTGGAAGTGACAGAGAAGGAGAAGGACCTGGATGTATTGGTTGAGCGCAGGATGATTATGAGCCGCCAATGTGATGTGACCATGAAAAAAAACGAATGCGGTCCTAGAATGCATCAGAAGAGATAGTGAGGAGTTAGTATTGTTATACAAGGAACTGGTGAGACCTCCTCCAGAATACTGTGTGCAGTTCTGGACCTCTGTATTTAAGAAAGATTAATTCAAACTGGAACAGGTGCAGAGAAGGGCTACTAGGATGATCTGTGGAATGGAAAGCCTACTTTATCAGAGGAGGCTTAAAGAGTTTGGCTTGTTTAACCTAACTAAAAGAAGATTGAAGACAGATATGATTGCTCTCTATAAATATATCAGATGGATAAATACCAGAGAGGGAGAGGAATTATTTGAGTTCAGCATCATTGTGGACACAAGAATAAATAGATATAAACTGGGCATCAGGAAGTTTAGACTTGAAATTAGATGCAGGTTTCTAATCATCAGAAGAGTGAAGGTCTGGAATAGCCTTCCAAGAGGAGGTGTAGGGTCAGAAAACCTAGCTGGCTTCAAAACTGACTATGATAAATTTGTGGAGAGGAGAGGATGATGAGACAGCCTAGTTTGGCAATTGACTCATCTTTGACTACTGGTGGTAGATATGCCAATGGCCTGAGATATTACAAAGAATTCTTTTTTGGATGTCTGGCTGTGGAGTCTTGTCCACACGCTCAGGGTTTAACTGATTGCCATCTTTGGGGTCGGGAAGGAATTTTCCTCTAGGGCCGACTGGCAAAGGTTCTGGGGGTTTTTCACCTTCCTCTGTAGCATGGTGCATAGCTCAGTTGCTGGTGGATTCTCTATATAAGTCTTTAAATCATGATTTGAGGACTTTAATAACTCATAGGTTAGAGGTTTATTACAGAAGTGGGCGGGTGAGGTTTTCTGGCCTGTATTGTGCAGAAGATCAGACAGAGTCTATGAGATTCGATATTTCAGGATCATTATCACAAAAGCAGTCTGAATGATGGCAGTTTTGTATGCCCAACACAAATGGTAATATAGATCAATGATACTCAGTTAGATCTGTCCATGGGCTGATATGAGAATTTTATGAAAAGTGGACCATTTGCACAGAAGGCTGCAACCTCTCCACCCCCAAACCACAAAAGAAAACTTCAACTACCAATACATAAAGAGCTTGATTGCAACGTAAGTATTATTGTTTCTCTCTTTTAACAAAGTTTATAAATCATTATACAATATTATCTGTGTTTCTAGAAAACTCTAATGGGAGAGATAACATCAACGATCTTTGTGCAAGTTTTGTGCAAAGTGGCTTGTAGGAGGTCAGGGTAAGGCAGATGCACTGGTGAAGATGCTGATCTCTCAGGATATTGTGGGGTTGATGTTTTTGTAAAATAAACAAAAACAGATTTGCAGATGTACATTGATCTGAACATCATTAAAAGGCAGATGGTTAGATTCTAGCTGTTCTGAAACTAGTCAGTATATTGAGTCCAGAGATCACAAAGTCTGACTTCTCTGTAAGGCACCTTCATCAACTGAATCAAAAATGTTCTTTGCTTCAAAAAGGCAAGGCCCATCAGCAGAGACAACAAATGCATCACATAGAAATAAAAGCAAATCCTTTGGAATTCTCAAATCACGTTTTAAAAGTTTTGAGCAGATTGTTTAGAAATTCTTATATAATTTCCATTACAGTTTCATCTTTAGCAACAATATGCAACGTGGAAAAGTGCATCTTTCCTGGTGAGTCCATCTGAAGGATTTCAAGATTCCTCTGAAAGTCACAGACTTTCTCAAACAGATTTCTGACACTGCTTATAGAGCCTTGGAGCGGCAAGTTGAGGGAATTCAAGAGATACTTGAATTCAAAACTACTAGTGTCATAGTGGGGACATCATTCATACATTCCAGGAACTCACAAGCCTTGTTGGTCTTGTGGTTTGAAAGAAATTCTATTATTTCTTTTTGAAGTGCACTCATCCTCTCTAACACGTGCCCCCTACTTAATAAGTAAACGTCACTGTGCTACAACAGGTCACTCTATTCGACTAAAAAATCTTGTGACATTCTCTTTTAAAAATTCTTTTACAAGCTAGAAGTTGTGCGTAAGAGTTCACTGATTTCATTACAGTACCCACTGCTTTTTTTCAAATCCCCAGATAAATTACTGCACAGTAATTTGCACAGACTGCACAGGACAGTCCGTTGAATGATGCAGTGAAGTGTACTTAATGAAGGGTGTGTTGCTGCCAAATGTATAACAAAGTCCTTTTCTTTCTCTGTTGTGAAGGGGTTTCTATCTGTAACAAGCAAGTTTTCTTTCCGCAGATCTAAACTATTTTTTTTTTTAAAAGGCTTTTACCTTTTCAAAAATGATCTCTCCTGTGGTGTAGGTTTTTAACGATATTAAACACAAATTCTTTCAGGAAAATTTCACCATCATAAAAATTATCAAACAGTGATAGCTGGGCAATTTCATTTAAATTGCTTGATTCGTCCAGTGCAAGAGACATGTATTTGGTATGGTTTACATTGGAAATCTTTGCTGACAAGCAGTCCTCATAAATGTCCTCCACGGTTCACAATGTCAGCTTTTTTACCCTCTTCCAGCATTTCCACATGAAGCAACTATTGTTTTTCATGTACAGTCACTGATGTTATAACAATGACATCTGAAGTGTGATATGCAAACTTCAGATTTTCAATTTTGTCACATTTTTATTAAAATACTGTATTTTCAGTGAACAATTTTTTAATTCTCTCACCTCCTCAGCAAAAGGTGTAATTTCTCTAAATGTATCTGTGAAGAAGTAATGGGAAGGTGAGGAGGGACTGGATGTGCCATTTCACTAACATAAGCTAGTAGTGTTTCCAGAGATGAAGAGGCTAATTTTCCTTCCATTTACACTTGGTTTACACCTGTCTAATTCCATTTGTTTCAGGAAAGGTACTCCTGATATACGGCTGGTATATACTAGGACATTAAATTATGAAAAATCCACATCACTGGGTGACCCAGTTACATCGGCCAACCCTGATGTAGATAGTGCTGGGTTGACAGGAGAATTTTCTGCCCTTAGGGAGAGGCAGATTAGACCTAGAATCTCTTGCTTCTTTAAAAACACTATTAATGAACTTATTTTGATATTTTCAAAAACAAGTGATTCCCCATTCATTTAGCCCCTGATTCAGAACTTATTGGAAAGATTCCAATGGACCTCAGTCGTGTCACTGGGTATTAGGACCAGGCCTTTTCCCTGGGATAAGTCAGGAGAAAGACAACTAGTTAGTGGTATTGGTGTAAAGCTGGTGCAAGTGAGAAGAGAAACAGGCCCTCACTTGTTCAACTGTTTAGGGCAGTTAGGAAAGTACTGAAAGAAAAGTCAGAGCTATGAAATATGTTAGATGAACATTTGCCTATTAATGCATAAGTAGATGCTTGTTCTGCTTTCCTGTGGTAATTCATCTCTGAGATTGGATAATATTCTGTCTTTCTGAACTCCACAGTCAAAGAATTAAGAAAAGCTTCTCCTTTTAAATAAATAACCCAAATACTCCAAATTGCCAATACAAGATCCTATTCTGACACTCTTACTCACCCTGAGTAGTAATAATTTACTCCAAGTAGTCCTATTGATTTTAAATACACTCTTTATGGAGTTAATTACCAGATGATTAAGAACTGATTTTTTTTCCAGAAATTTTAAATGAGATTTTTTTATTAGGTAGCATTGCATGCCCACACAAAGTAAACTAATATTTTGCACAAAAATTAAACTCAGTAACACATTGCTGCTACTTCCACAATCAAATTAGTTCATCAAATATCATAGCAGTAAGAACCTCAGATCAAACTCTTTGTAGCCTCACTCCATCAGCCTAGTGTTTTGTTACATTTTTCCACAGAACCATCAGCTCAGTATTATAATAAGACTTAGTACCTAGCTAATGCTTTGTTTTCATAATACTTCACAAATGTTAATTAATAGGGTATGATTGTGCCATTCTTCCTCATGTAAGAAGTCCCATTGAGTTCAGTTACATTAAACAGCACATTAATTAATGATATTCTTTGATTAGGAGAGTTTCACACAGCTATCATATTTCAGATTCCCCCCAAAAAGGACATTGGGGGAAAGGGGAGCTAGAGGGTGGTACAGGTGGGAGTGCTGGCAGGAGTATCTGGAGGTTGCTGGAAGGGATATCTGGGGGCCATGTGGAGAGGTATGTGGAGTTACTTGAGGGGATACCTGTGGCTGCGGTACCTGGAAGTGGGGGGCAATATCACTTCCTGTCATGGGGTAGAGCCAGCCATCAGCAAGCACCTCCCTGAGGGGGCCCCCTTCCAAAGTGCCACAAGACTCCTTGTTTGTTTTAATATTTCTTGTCAGTCTTGATGCAAGTGTCAGAGAGTCAAGGTCTGGTCAATTTCCCTGCCTGTCACCAATTTCCTGGGAGTGTCCCGTTTAGTGGGCTGGGCCCGAAGAACCCACACAGTTCCATTGGGGTAGCCCCCAACAGCCAAGACTGGCTCGTCAGTATCCAGCATTTCCTCTCTCTCTCTCTCTCTCTACCCCGCCACCCCCCCCCCCCCGGCTCCCTGCAGCGAATCCAACCAAGCCAGGGAGACTTGTACTGTAGCCCTTCAGAACATAATGCTTTCAAGGAATATTTACAGCAATCTAGGCAGCCTTTGCAAAACAGGGTAACCATTTATTGGTCACCTGGCTACAGAACCTGGAAGTGCTTAGGTTAGCACAGAGAACGGTAGGTAAAAACCTATTAGAAGTTCCTTCTGCTTAGCCAGAACACCAGCAAAGAGGTAGTTTCTCTCTCTCTCTCAGACATCCTTCATATGATCTCAAGACTCAAACTTTCAGCTTTTACCCCCCGCCACCTCCCCAATCTTTTCAGTCCTTAATTCTCAAGCATGTTGTTCAGCTTCCCTGCTGAGAGGTGGAGAAATCCATCTCCCTTGATTCTCATTAGTTGTTAGGTGTCAGTGTCCTAGTGATTGATATTGCCATAGTCTTTGTGGATTCTTCATGCATATGGGGTTGCTTTCGGCCAGTGGTTTTCACACCTATGTCTCTTAGACTGACCTGAAAGCAAACAGCCCCCCCCCTGTCCCCCACACACTACGTAGCCTTAGAAAAAATGTGGGGAACTGAGGCAAGCATGCTTAATAAAAATATTACAGAAAATTCCCATTTCATCACAGCAAGCAATATGTAAAATTGAAGTGTACTTCTGATTGGACAACAGAGCAGAGCATAGGATGAAAGAGAGAGGATTCCCAAAGGAAATTTGTAGAAGAAATACACATCATAATTGTGAGGCTAGATCTAGCATCAGGGTGAGACCCTTAGAGTTTTGTTTGGGTATCACCAGCTCTGAACTTGGCATTGTTTGTTGCTTGAGTCAAAGCAATTGAGTTGTTCCCAGTCAGTGAGATGAGCCTGAGCATCTGATTGTTTTCCCCTCAGGTGAATGATAGGCCATGTAACAGTTAAATCCAAAGGAATAAGATGATTCATAAAAAGTTATGTGCAAAAAGAATTAAGCACAGTAAGGCTATGTCTACACTTGTTAATTTAGGTCGACTTAGCATGTCCACACCTAAATTTTAAGTCGACTTAGGGGGGACCCTACAAAGTCAACCTAGAGCGTCCACACTGGATGCCTAGGTCGACTTCTAGGGGCTAGGTAGACCTGGGACAGGTCCACGGTGGCAGGGGGGCACCCCTTGCCAAGTGCCAGGGGGCTCAGCCTTTGCCCCATTGTACCTGGGCAGGGTGGGCATGCCAGGCTCTCCCTGTGCCAGCCCCCCTGGCAGGGAGGGCAGTGGGGAAGCCCTGGAGTCCCCTAAGTCGACTTAAAGTCGACTTAGGGGTATTCCACGTCTACACTGGCTTAAGTCGACTTTAGAAAGTCAACTTAAGCAGAAAGTTGACTTAAAATGAGGTTTTACAAAGTCGACTTAAATTTTCCTTAAGTCAACTTAAGCAGCTGCTTAAGTCGACTTAAGGAAAGTGTAGTGTAGACACAGAGTAAATTAAGTTGACTTAAGTAAGCTTAAGTCGACTTAATTTACAAGTGTAGACACACCCTATGAGTTTAAGGCTTCAAGGTCCTGCCGGGAACCTTCAGTGTAAGAATCTATGAATTTATAGCAATGCTAACCAAGGCTAAGTTACATTAAACTCATTTTTATTAAAATACTATATTTTCTCTTTAAATTTTTTCGACTTCCAGTTCTTAGTAGCCCATTGGTGCAAGGAATTGAGAATTTCTGGTATAGCTGTTTTCCCAGACACATGACTCTGTCAGAATTTATGGAAAAAACAATGCCGAAAGAGGAGCTGAAACCTTTTAGGCTTTTTAAAATTGAATTCCTGAGTTCTAGGGAAAAGCTTTAATTTATTATTTTACTTTTATTGGACCTCCAGTTAGCCTTCAAAAGTAAATCCATTAACCTTTCATTGGTTTAAAAAAAGTACTTCACCTTTTTCCATTCATTCTTTCTTCTGCTTATGCAAGAGCTAAATTGGTGTCTGTTTTATTTTCTGTCTGTGCTCCCAAGCATTAGTCCCTCCTCTTTTAAAAGAAGGAAATTCACTCCAATTCCATTTATTACTCAGCTGCATTTGATCTGAAGGAGAGCCTTTTCATCAGTTTCTGTAAACATATATCATAGCTATAAACAGAATAGATTAGTCTTTGTGCATATATGATGAAAGAAATGGCAATATAGGATCAAAACAATAACTGTAAAGGATCGGTCTTATTGCACAGCTGGCAATTTAGGTAGGTCAAACTATTTCCATATTTTCTTTTATTTTTCTTTAACCAATAGGCATCAATTTTTTCATGAGACATTACATAACATTTTCCCCTCTTGACACTGGTTGACCCTTTCACAGGTGTTCAGGGGGTATATCATTCACAGAAAAATACATTAATCGTAATGAATGAAACAGGACACAAAACAGATATTTTAATGTAATATAAATAGGGGAAAATAATATTCATGAGGGCCTGGATCTTTCATATCTTTTGTCTGCACTGTTACCTTTATTATAAAGTTGCAGGAATTTTAATTGTTTGGGGTTTGTTTAAATGTCTTGATGGAACATGGATTGGGTTGTAAAATATGCATTAAGATTAAAACCTTCAATCTGGGACTGTTAAAATAGGTCAGTTCTTCTAGCCTAAATACATTAATTTGGCAATGGCCCTTTAAGAGACTCTAGGTAGAGATATGTGTTACAGGTGTAGATTTGAGTGTATTTCTTAACCGGATGACACAACTGCAGGGTTTATTGAGTCTATGATGTATTTGTACTGTACATTCTCATGAGACTGCAGGCCTCTATGTAGAATACAGAAAAAGTCCTTTTTTAAGGCCTGATCTAATTCCTATTAAAATCCTTGGACATCTTTACGTTGATTCAACTGGGAGATGGACTGGGCCCAACTGCTCTGTTGCTATTTTCCTGATATGGTACATGTGCGCTCTTGGTGACCCAAAAGACCTGGAGAGAAGTAAATTATGCCCGTCAGGTTGGAATGACAGATATGAAATCCTTTACCAAGGCTGCAAAAGGGGTGATAGATGGCATAATAAAGAGAAAATAAATTAAAGCCAAAAGAGACTAAACCTTAATATATTTAGTAGGTGTGGGGTTGGCAGTGCTTTGAGGCTGATTTATGCAGATTCATAGATTTTTAAAGTCAGAAGGGACCAATATAATCATCTAGTCTGACCTCCTGCTCAATGCAAATCACAGAACTTCCTGCTCACTCCTGCAATAGATACTTAACCTATGATGGAGTCACTGAAGTCCTTAAATCATGGTTTTATATACCACACATTGGATAAAGTGGAAGAGGAAGGAGTTGGTGTCTATGTATTTAGAAATAATGAATGTTGTTTCTGGTTTTGCAGTCAGTTAATGCATAGTCTAAAAGACTAATTTCAAGAATTTTCAGATACACTTTTGGTGATCTATGAAATGTCAAATCTCCTAACAGCTGCTATATATATCTGCACTGCACTGATCAAAGAGGAAAGCTGCTACTGCTTCTTTGCTGCTGGCTTTATGAATAACCCAATGTTCTCAATTAATTGTTTCATTGCTTTATGCTTAAAAACAAAGTAGCACCAAAAGAAAAGCATACTTGGAGCTGCGAAAGAAAGAAAAGGAGAGGGCAGTGCAGTGGAATTGTAATAAAGGAGGTAATCCAGGGATGCCAAACTCATTTGCTGTGGCGGGCCAGATTTGACTTAAATGTGCATCAAGTGGCCGTACATACCATAAATAGAAATATTAGGGTACTCTCACAGCATCATGGAGTGCTGTGTATGCAAGACTATGCTCTACCATACTATTCTCTCTCTCTCACTCTGTTAGGGAAAGAGTGTGGTCTCACAGAGCACAGGCTCACATACCCAGTGCTCTGCGATGTCATGAGATCTGACACTCTTGCGGCATCACAGAGCGCTGGGTATGCGAGATCTCTCTCTCTCTCTGTTAGGGAGAGAGTGTGGCCCCACAAAGCGCAGTCATGGGCTGGACAGAAGAGATCCGTGGGCCACATGTTTGACACCCCAGGCATAAACCATGAAGAAGATCAATCAAGATGGCAGGAATGATCAAATTAAAAATATAAGTTTTGTTGGGAGTTGAAATTTTATGGGTTAGTTGTTGGTTTTATTTTCATTGTTGCACTTCTGTTTTGTGACAAAGATAATTAGGGGCTGCCTGGAAACCCATGGAAGCTATAAAGTGTGGAAGCCCTTCCCACTGGCTTCAGAAGACTTTGGACCATGCCTCAAGAGCATAAGTGTTTTCGTACACATTGATAGAAGTTGAAAGAAATCATTTAATAGGCTGCTTTAACAATAGAATAATAGTTGTTAATTATACTGTATCATGCATTGCATCTTTGAAGTACTTTACAATAATTAGGGCCATGATCCTGCTAACACATTTATGTACCTACTTAACAATAACCACCAAATAGGCCCATTGACTTCAAGTTAAGCATTTGAATAAAATGTTAACAACATTAGGCCCCCAGATTGCAAAGCACAGTGAAGTCTTTTGTTTGTTTGCTAGTTTGTGCAGCACATAGTGCAATAGGGTCTCAATCCTGACTGGGTATCCAGTGCTTAGTTAGTTTGTAATGTTTATAGTATATATTATATATCTCCCTTGTGCATATGTATTGGGGGTAATACAAAACTTAAGTAGCGTAAATGTTCGATGAGGTCTTCTATAGTACCTCTACACTTTGGTGAACTTCAGTCTCCATCTGGCTTTTTCATGACATGATTACATGCTATTGTGACTATCAGAAAACACAACATGGTTCCATCTACAGTTGTAGGAAAAGGTCTGCCTTATGATTGGGTTTTGGGAAAGTGGACCAGTGCTTAACGTGCATGATTGAGACCTTCATTAATACAACGCTATGAGTAATGCAGTAGCAATAGTGCTCCAATCTATGTTGTGCCTGATGCAAGCACAAGGTAAAAGTAGAGTTTTCACTTTTTGCAACAAAAACAAAAGTTACAGCTTTGAAAGTACTTATTGATTATTCTGATTAGTGTATAGAATCATAGAAACTGGAAGGGACCATGAGAGGTCATCGAGTCCAGTCCCCTGCACTCATGGCAGGACCAAGTACCCTCTTAAACCATCCCTAACAGGTGCTTGTCTAACCTGCTCTTAAAAACTTCCAATGATGGAGATTCCACAACCTGCCTAGGCAACTTATTCCAGTGATTAATCACCTTGACAGTTAGGACTTTTTCCTAATGTCCAACCTAAAACCTCCCTTGCCATAGTTTAAGCCCATTGCTTTTTGTCCTATCATCAGTGGTTAAGGAGAACAATTTTTCTCCCTCCTCCTCATGACAACCTTTTAAGTACTTGAAAACTGTAATCATGTCCTGTCTCAGACTTTTCCAAACTAAACAAATTCAGCTCTTTCAATTTTCCCTCATAAGTCGTGTTCCAGACCTTTATAATCATTCGTGTTGCCCTTCTCTGGACTTGTCAAGACATTTATCATAAGAGAAACTCTCCCTCTTAATGCCTAAGTCTTTTGTGAAATATGGATCCTGTAGAATATATTGAAATATACGGATGATGACCTTGCTCTGAATGCTGGCCTAATAGGTCAGCAGACAAACATACTTAGTGACGGAATGAAATATTTAATTACAGATTCAGTTCTACTGCTTGTAATTCAGCATATTCAGTACAGTGCGTGTGAAACAGAAAATGCAATAGGGCCCTGATTAAGCTCTACTCTTTCAATTGACATCAGTGGGAATTGGATTGATTGTTAGTAGGGGTAGCTTGTCATTAAGAGTCAGTGGAGCTACCCACACAAATATGACCCAGCTGTGTTACACTAGATATGTTGTCCTTTAAGCTTAGGCCTGTTCCATCTGTGTTTGTCACTGATCTGTGGATGCAGAGGCGAAAGTGTGTTTACTTGTAAATTTGACATTCAACCTAGAAGATATTGAAAAACAATTTCATTTGTTTAGAGTTTTTTTTCTGCAGTAGGATGTTGTTATAAGACTCATGAGAAAGGAATGAGGCTGACTTAATACACAGTAAGAAAGAGGGACAGCAGGAGACATCAGGAATGCTGGTTGCAAGTGGGACGGCTCAGACTGCATAAGTGCATCTTCACTTTGAAGGCTCCTAAGACAGGAACAGGTGCAGAAGGAAGACAGGATCTAGAAGGAAAATATAACTAATAATTTGGGGGTAATTATTTCAGGAGAGTTAGTTGTAGCAAATATGATTTTACCCCTGTGAAGCTGGCAAATTGATTGAGCATTGTTAGATCAAAGGAAGGCTAATTTAATCTGTGTACAACCAGCCAACTTTTGGTACAGCCAACTTTTCTGGATGAACAAAAGTTTTTAGTTTTTGATTTTTTTAAATTTATGATCAGTTCTCATCTTTAGCAGTTAAATGACTTATTTTTGACCCCTTGTGCTGGGAAATAATTGTTTAATGGACATTTACTGGAAATGTAGTGTGTTGCTATACTATACCTATAGAGAGAACTTGAGGCATAAGAAGTTCCTTATGCTTGTTTTACAACTTGATTAGTATTGGTCTTACTGTATTCAAACTATGTAATGGCCTTCAATAAAATGAATGCATTCTATAGCAGTTGTAGTGCAGAATGAATGTATATATGTTGTTTTCAGACCCTGACCAGCATAAACAGGGATTTGAACCCCAGTATAATAACCTTGTGGTAAAATTATTATATATTTACAACACATTAGATAAATGCATGTGATCCTGTCTCCCTCTAATGGCTGGCTTGCATAGAGGTTAAAGATGGACCATTTTGAATATCCCATCAGCCAAATGAAATTGTGCTCTTAACTCAGACCTTTTCAGAAACACCACCTCAAGAATCTGCTACGGTTCCCAGCTAACAGAACAGCTCCTTTCCATGAAGTTTGGCAGAGTCTTGTATTTTTGGCCATAAATCTTAGATCCTAATCAAAGTTCTAACAATGGCTTCTAAGGTTTCCAGTATGTTTTCCAGTAAACGGCTAAAAAGTCAATTTTAAAGAAAAAAAATCTTTTCAGGTCAACTGTATATATTCTTATGTCTATTTCAAAATGTTTCATTCAGTGGTCTCTAGGTCACTCTGTAATTCAGTGAAATATTTTGGAATATTTTGCCAGTTCAGAGGACTTGTTTTCACTTTGTGATTTTGCTGAATGCTTTTTACTCTTTTGTGTCTGATGGGGGGAAAAGAGCTTTAAGCACTACATCCTGTATCCTCTACAGAAATTCCATATCAGCCATCTCTCTATTTTGGAATACCAGTAAGGGGACCAGATTCAGAAAATCTGGCATTGGGTGTTTGAATTATGGCTTCTTGTTCTAGGGACTCCTCTTGCTTTGAGGGTAAAGAGGTTCACTTAAGAAAGGGACGGCACATGAGTTTTTCACCAGTGCCCTGTTTCAGAGCTAGACTGACTCTTTGGGCTCAGCTTTGGATTGGGAGCATCATGTTGCTATCCCACTCCAAAAGGAGGAGAGTCTTTTCTCTGCTGGAGCAAGAGAAATGGCCTTCTAAATTGTGAAACCTGTTTTCTGGTTCTGGTTACTTCCTCCCCCATCTCGTGCTGGGCCAGTTCCACCGGCTGACAAATGATGTAATCATGCCATGAAAAAGCCTATTTGAGGGTTGAAGTTCACTCCAGTGCACAAGGACCACAGAAGACCCTGTGGATCATTTATGTTGATTTAAGTTTTGTATTACCCATTGTATTCATTCAGTTGCATGGGAGTATCCAGTCTGTAGTCCATGCTTTCTCCTTCCCGTGCATGCCTAAATTGCAATGGGAGTAGTGATGTGTGCCCCAACCCCCGCTCCTCAGTGTGATTATGAAGGCAAGATTTCTACATGGTATAGGATATCAATGTACACTGCTTCCATTTAAAATGATCTCATTTTCTACCCCACATAGAAAACAACAGGGATGAGTGTGTGGGTTATGTACCTTTTTTTACCCCACAGTCTAGCTCACTCTTGTTCAAGGGAAATTAAATATCTAAGAACTTGGCTTTACAAAGTTGGTTGAAAATGCAGGATTTGTATATGCTCATCATTTTTCTTTTCTTTTCTTTTCTTTTCTTTTCTTTTCTTTTCTTTTCTAGCACATTACTATTACACTGCCATTTTGTGTTCTTCAAGAAATAACAATAGAAAATGCTAAATTTCCAGTCATCATTTAGGAAGCCATTGCACATCATGTAATACCCTAAGGATTTCTATAAATAATCTGAAATTTGTAAGTCAGTTTGCTGCCGGGTGGAATAACGTCTTCCTACAATGCTCTGAGCTGGAAATCCGAGTTTGTAAGCAAATACTAAGGGTTCCAGTCCTGCAAGGTCTTGAGCATCTTCTGAATAGTAGTGAGCATCATGGGTGTCTCATGAACTACCCATTTGAGGAGGCTAGCCTGCACCCTAGCTCCCACCCACTTCAGGGGAGAGGCAGCTGACTGAGACTGCCACCAGGCCCACGTGAGTGGGACACAGCAGGATGGGATGGGGCCTTGAGATGGAGCATGGGTGGAGCCTGGCTGTCCAGGATAGCTAAGCCTTCCCTACCCAGCACTCATGCTCAGCACCACCAACTCCATTGTTCTTCATTCAGTGCATCAGACATATATACATTTCCATGCACCTCTGGAAAAGGCATGTGTCCTCCCTTCCTTATAAGATAAAAACTTTGGTGTGGTTCAGTCAGAGTTGTCCATCTCTCATATCAAATTTTGATTGTTTTGTGGTTTGTTAGCTGTTAGATACCTAAGTTGGGAGTAGCAAGAGTGAGAATGACTCTGTTGTCCAGTGGTTAGGGCACTCACCTCAAATAAGGGAAATCAACATTCAAGTTCCTTTTCCAATGGCTATATAAATATTTTATCCAAAGTGAAACAGCTCAAGCAGGAGAGATTTCAAAAGACTCACCCAAAAAAGCCCTGTAGCCTAATGTTAGTGGGACTTTGAACCTCTCTCTGGCTATGTCTACACTTGTGTATCTATGTCGACTTTAACTAAGGCTATGTACACACGATCAGATTAAAGCGCAACAAGGCAATCGCGCTACAAAACTCACGTGACCTTTATTGCGGGACAACGCGTACACACGTTGCTCCCTGCAACGCAACAAAATTACACGCATTATCGCGGTTGAGCGCAATGACTTCTGGGCACGTATCCCATCGTTCCATTTTCCCCTAAGTTGGCGCTGTGAATCATGGGATGAAGGAAAGGAACGCAAAGCGCCATGGGTAAAGTGTCAGTTTCCCATGGTGCTTTGTGTTCCCCTAGCGTCTTCCTCGTTGCCAATAGCAACTCGCGCCTATTTTCAACATTGCAGTGACGCAACACACCACTTGCAATCAATCGCAACAGCGACAGCATGGATCCTGCTATGATCTCCATTGTCGCCTTCAACATTCTGAATACATCTCGGCTTGTTGCTCAGTACGCAATGAGCTCCGAGTCAGATGAGGACACCGAGGAGCAGGGGCTGATCGATGCCATGCAGAGCAACAGCAGCGCGTTGCTCAGCTCCTTCACCGATCATCTGCACACGGTGCAACGCCGTTTCTGGTCGCGAGAGACGAGCACCGAGTGGTGGGATCGCATTGTTATGCAGCTGTGGGATGACGAGCAGTGGGTACAGAACTTTCGAATGCGGAAAGCAACCTTTCTGGAACTGTGCTCAGAGTTGGCCCCTGCCCTGCGACGGAAAGACACCAACATGAGGTCAGCCCTAACTGTGGAGAAGCGTGTTGCGATTGCTGTATGGAAGATGGCGACTCCCGACTGCTATCGGTCCGTTGCAAACCAGTTTGGAGTCGGGAGGACCACCGTCGGATTAGCACTCTCACAAGTGTGCCAAGCCATCAATCGCATCCTGCTACGGAGGACAGTGACATTGGGCAATGTTCGAGAGATTGTGGACGGCTTTGCTGCCATGGGATTCCCTAACTGCGGGGGAGCCATAGACGGCACACACATCCCTATTTTGGCTCCAGACCATCTCGCGACGGAGTACATAAACAGGAAGGGCTACTTCTCCATGGTGCTGCAAGCACTCGTGGATCACAAGGGTCGTTTCACGGACATCAATGCTGGGTGGTCGGGAAAGGTGCATGATGCCCGCATTTTCAGGAACACTGGTCTGTACCGGAAGCTGCAAGGGGGCACCTTTTTCCCTGATCAAAAAATAACAGTGGGGGAGGTGGAGATGCCCATAGTCATCCTCGGAGACCCAGCATACCCACTGATGCCATGGCTCATGAAACCCTACACTGGGAACCTTGATCGCAGCAAGGAGCGGTTCAATTACCGATTGAGCCGCTGCAGAATGACTGTGGAGTGTGCCTTCGGCCGTTTAAAAGGGCGCTGGCGCTGTTTGTATGGGAGGCTGGACTTGGCGGAGGACCAGATCCCTGCCGTGATTGCGTCATGTTGTGTCCTCCATAACATTTGTGAAAGTAGGGGAGAAAAGTTTTCCCCTACGTGGGCTACGGAGGCACAGCGCCTCGAGGAAGCATTCGAGCAGCCAGCCACTAGGAGTATTAGGGTGGCACAAGGAGAAGCTGCTCGCATAAGGGAGGCACTCAGGGAGCATTTCAATGATGCCCTTCCCTAGTTAAGTTCCATGACGCATGAGGTGCACCTTAGGATCATTTCAATAATGTGTATAAATAAATGCATTCTTCAAAGTATTTGTTACTGTTTGTATTGAAACCTGAAAGATGGGGGTGGGGTTACAGGTTGGTGTAGCTCCGGGTCTCGTAAAAGTAGCTTGGGGGTGGGGGACTGGATGTTGTCCTGTACCGGGGTGGAGGGTGGCCTTCAAAGAAATGCTTTGAGGGACTGCGGTGTGTGGGAGGCATACACGGCTGAACTGTCTGGAGTGGAGCCCGGACATTTATCGCCTGGGACTGCAAAGCTATCATGTTCTTTAGCAGTTCTGTTTGCTCCTTCATGACGCTTATCAGTTCGTCCCTGTGTTTCTGCCTCCTCTGCTGGGATTCCTCTCTCCAGGCTCTATTCTCCCTTGCGGATTCTTGTGTTGCTTTCAGCAGGTCGTTAAACATATCCTCCCTGTTTCTTCGAGAACGCCGCCTAATGTTTCTCATTCGGTCAGCTGGGGTAGACACCGGCCTTGTGAAGCTCAATTCTAATACAAAAATAACAATATAGACATTGTTAACACATAGCATAGATAGCCAATGTAACCTTCCAGTAGCACATTCCACTGGAAGGTACAGGGCGGTCAACACACTACGCTGCGCTGAAGCAGACAAGGTACATTCTAATAGACGGCTTACCGGGGGCTAAGAATCGGAAGAGGGCACACAGATGGAACCCAATATCCCTCTCCTCAGAGTGCCCCTTCCATCTAGAATACATCTCCTACATGCCGCCGGTAGCAGGCTGGGACCGTATGCTGCTGCACTGTGTGCTGCCATGGTTCCCAGGGCTGTGCTTTGCAGCTGGAGAGGCAGAGTGTCTGTCTTTGGGAGCGCAGACACAAACGCTCTCCCATCTAACCTGAGTATTAGGCTCTGGAGGTACATCGAGGAAACCTTTTCTGACCTAAATGCAGATGATTATTTTACAATCACTGCTTGTATTGATGCCCTGCTAATGAATGCAGAGTAAATAGCGTGCACAGCGGGGACCCGCAAGCACCCCCACCCCAGACAATGATATTTTAGCAGGAGCAGAGCTGAATGAAGGAGAAACTTACCTGAACCCCCCTCTGCCGCCTCAGAGAACAAGCTGCAGTTCAAGCCTTGGGTGGACGTCTCAGCGGGGCTGCTGAAGAGCTCCTGGCTACACGCGGTTGCGCTTTCCTCCGTGTCATCCTCCATCTCCTCCTCCTCCTCCTCCTCCTCAACAACGTCCTCATCCTGCTCGGCTCTGGCAATCACCGGACGAGGAGGGGCTGAAGTGTCCACGGGACTTTTGGCAGTGGTTGTGGGGTCCCCGCTGAGGATGGCTTCTATTTCCTTATAGTACCTGCATGTTGCAGGCGCTGATCCAGAACGGCGGTTTCCCTCCTTCGCTCGGTGATAGGTAATTCTGAGCTCCTTCACCTTTGATCTGCACTGCACTGTGTCTCTATCATGCCCTCTCTCTGACATGGCCCGAGGAAATTATGCCAAATGTGTCATAATTCCTCCTGCTGCCGCGTAGCTGCGCCTGCACGGCGGACTCTCCCCAGATGCTGATCAGGTCCAGTACCTCTGCCGTGCTCCAAAGGGGTGCGCGTCTTCCACGGCGGGCCGCCATTGCTACTGATGATCGGAGCACAAACACACTCCACGAGGAAGAGAGCAGGAAGTGAAACAGACTTGAAATTTGAAAATCCCGGGAATAAGTTCGGGGCAGGGCGGGGACAGTTTCGTCACGGCCACAGAGCGGGTGGGGGGAAGACCAGAGAGGACGACTTGGGAATGCTGGGACAGTTCCGGACTCCAGTCAATGCGCGGTAAGCGTACACACGAGCTCAAACGCGCAACATATGATCCGCAACAGCTGTTACCACTCTCGTCGGAGTGGTTGTTGGATTGCGCGACAACAAGGCACTTAACGCGCAAGAGCCCTGTTGCACGTGTGTACGCCGTTGTTGCTATCGCGCGGTAATGAGCTTTAATGCGCGATAATCTGATCGTGTGTACAAGGCCTCAGTCAACTTAACTAAGTTGACTTAAAGGGGAACTTACGAAGTCGACCTAGAGCGTCCATACTGGATGCTCTAGGTCGACTTTGTGGGGCTAGGGGGATCTTGGGCGGGTCCACGGTGGCGGGGGGGCACCCCTTGTGTGCAATGGGGCAAAGGGGGACAGGGACCCTGGCAGGGCATGTGGGCAGGGTGTGACGCTGTCTGGATTTAGGGAAGCATTTATGATATTATTTTCTATGGATATCTCATAAACGCAATAATCCATAGGAACTATGTCATGTTTGGTATCAATAGAAAGGTAGTAATTTGCTGGGAATGATTATATAGTTTATGTCTAGGAATTCAATTTCGATTAGAAGTTAAGAATTTGATGTTATCTCTATACTTTAACTTGTGTCATTCTGGAGGAATGCCTTAGACAGGAGGGTGTGAACAACCATTGTCTCCTTAATGTTAAGGAAGCTCCCACCTACAATGGGCCAACGGGAGAAACCTGATGAGCCATTAAGGAGACAATGGTTGTTCACACCCTCCTGTCTAAGGCATTCCTCCAGAATGACAAAACTTAAAGTATAGATATAACATCAAATTCCTAACTTCTAATCGAAATAGAATTCCTAGACATAAACTATATAATCATTCCCAGCAAATTACTACCTTTCTATTGATACCAAACATGACATAGTTCTTATGGATTATAGCATTTATGAGATATCCATAGAAAATAATATCATAAAAGCTTCCCTAAATCCAGACAGCGTCACACCCTGCCCACATGCCCTGCCCTTTGGGGGGCATGCCAGGCTCCCCCTGTGCCCCCCCAGCAGGGAGGACATTGGTGTAGACTTGGGATAGCCCTAAGTCGACCTAGGGCTATCCCAGGGCTACACTGGCTTAATTCGACTTTAAAAAGTCGACCTAACTTTTTGTAGTATAGACATAGCCTAAGTGACTAAGCCCCATTTTCAAAATGATGTAGGCATTTAAGGGCTAGATCCAAAGGGATTTAGGCACCTAAGTCAGAAATGTACATCTTCAAAACCCCTGCTCAACTGCCACAATTAGCAATCCACATGTCTGCCATTGGGCATGCATGAAGTCGGAAGCCCTGATGCCCAGAACCTGACCTAAGTTGACCTAATAAGATTGACTTTAAGTCGTCGATTCTGGTAAGTCGACCTTATTAGGTCAACTTAACAAAGTGGTTTCCCCTAATGGGGACTTAGTAAGTCGACCTAACTGCCCTTAGGTTGACCTAATAAAGTGGACTTAAGAGTCCACACTGTGCTTAGGTTGACCTCAGGAGTTGACTTAAGGGTTAGATTAGCCTAACTGGCGGTTCTTAAGTCGACCTAAGCTTTCATTATGTCGACTTAAGGAATTTCTTAAGTCAACTTAATGAAAGTCTGGTGTGGACAGGGACTAAGTTAGGTCCTCCTTAGCCTCCTTAAGTCAACCTAATCTGCAAGTGTAGACATAGCCTTAGATTCACAGAGGCACATAGGTGTTGTGATGCTCAGCATGACTACGCCTAACTTTTCATCACAAGAAAATCACAAGAACACCACCGTGGTTCACAGAGCCTGAGGTAGGCACCTCCCTGTCCAAAAGTGGGAGACAGACACATACCTTTAAGACTGTGATTCTCAAAAGCCAGTGTAAAACCAACAGATGCTGGTTGTCAACAAGGAGGATTGAACTTGCGACCACTGAAGCTTAGTGTATGAGCCACTATAGCATGAGTTAAAAGGCACATACATACTCATCAGCTAAAGCTGTAGAAGACTCATAATCTGTAGCTGGGATAGGTGTCATTAGAGGAGGATGGAGCACTCCACCAAGAAGACTTGGGTTACACCAGTTTAGTAGGTGGGGAGCCACCTAAATTAGCCAGTAGGAGATGCTGACAGTTGTGCGAAGCCCTACATCTCTCTTGACCATGGGCATCTAAGTTCAGGCTGCTGGGACCAGTTCATGAGTTTACTAAAAATACCCATGACTAAATCTTAGCCTGCCTGAGTTATGGCACTTCCTTCTGAGGTGAAAACTTCCTGTTCAAATCTTCTCCTCTTGTCAAAAGGTAGGGGAACTTGAACTGTGGGGATGACCCTACGTTCTGTATTCAGGGTTATTGGGAGGCCTCTTTACATAAAACAGCTGGGAAGTGGAGAAGTTACCTGAAGGGCCAATCTGGTAGGCATGCTCACTGGAGCCCCACATGAGAGTTAGGTTTGTGAACACCTACCTGTCTTCCTTGGTATGTGAATTGCACAAGGGCTTAGGTAGTCATCAGGTCACCTAGTGGGAGGCAGCAGTGTGCATGTGCAGAAGCCGGAACGTAGGTGCGATGGACATCTAGGTACCTACAGGATTCAATGGGAATTGTGTGAATCATAGTGGTCTCAAAAATGGGATTTAAGAGCTTTAATCTGAGAACTGGCACCAAAGTAACTTTGTGAATCTAGGCCTTAGACATTTCAAAAAATTTTATCTCAATTCTTTACTTTTAAAATCCTGCAGCAAACTAGAACTTTTGAGTCTAGTGGTCAAAAGCCATTGGATTTTTAGGAAGGATCCTCTTGAATCATATCAGTTTTGTTAAATGGTTATAAAGTAGATATGGTAAATAGCAGTGCTTGTAGTAAATTGGAGAGGTTCGTGGAGAGTGTGTGGATATGTTGCCTTTGTTCTCCAGTTTAGTGCTATGGCATGTGACATAATTGTAAGTATAAAACCTAGAAAAACCTTCATGTCCATTTTTTTTTACATTTTTCTGAAAATATCAAGAAAGCCAAGACAGCAACATTTCAGTTTGCAACTCACACGAGCTATTCATTGCGATAGCTAACTAAATTGCCCCATTGGTGGGGCAGCTAGGAAATGTAGTGGGAGATGAAACTTCACTCCTTAGGATATTTTGTATCTTAGTGATGTAATAATTATTAAATGCATAGATAAGTGACAACTAATAATAATACTTGGCTTTTATATTTCTCTTTTCATTATCAAAGCAGTGAAGACATTCAGTAATTAACTGTCAAGCACCCTTTTTCCAATAGATACCTACCCTTCTGTGAAGATTGACAAGCAGGAAACTGAGGAGAACACTGAGTCAGTATCAGGGTTAGGATTAGGATTTATGATTTCTCGATTCCTGTGATTAATCCATTTAGTTTTCATGATATTTATTTCAGAAAGCAAAGAAACAAAAGAAATATCCAGTTCTTTTAGACTGCTTGGGTAAACAATACCTGAGTTTCTGCTGTGCTGACACCATAAGCAATTTTTCTTACAGGATTGTTGCAAGAAAGACCATTGGGAGCTATCAGTTGCTGTATCTTGTTGCACTGCCTGGCACAAAGCTGCCTCATAAAAAGAAAATTGCTTTTCTGCAGTACAGCAGAGCTTAGTGGCATTAGCTATCTCTTCAGGATAACAACAGGGACAATTCCAGCGACCTTCAGTATCCAGTTTGTTTCACAATATGTCCAATACCATGGCATACTATTCTTCCCCTGATCTCATTTTATTAATTTTTCAGAAATTCAGAGAAGAGTCATGAATTACAAATATAAGAGGAAAGATTGATAGGAAAGAAGTGGAGAAAAAGTATGTTTAATTTATAACAACTACTCTAGGTTGTGCACAAATTTTAAAATAAATAGTCATAAGCACTTGTGAAACAAAGAGCAGAAGACCAGATCTTCAGCTGCTGTAAATGAACGCCCATCAGTTGACTTCAGGATATGGTCCAAAGTGTCTATCCTCAGATTGGACACTTACTACAAACTAAATAGATTATGTGTAATTATCATATAAGTGAAAGAAATAGAGAAAAATATCTTACAAATTGCAATGTACAGAATTGGTTGCACTGGGAAGCCCAGATCCTCCCCTCAGCACCGAGTCCAAGTGACCAGATTTGTTGAAAGAAAGTTCTGTGGGAACAAGGAAGAAAGGCATCCTGCACTAGCCAGGTCTTGAGGCTGTAATAGCCCTTGGTGCTCCTGTATGTGTGTGTGTGTGGGGGGGGGGGAGAAGGGGAGGGCATGGCCAGTTCTTTAGTACAGCAGTGAATTCCTAATTCCGACCCACCTCCATTCTCATCCCGTAGATAGTTTGTCAACTCTTGAGTTCATGATTAACATTCCTAGGAGAATGTGAATCCAGAGTTTGCCAAGCCTGGAGAATCTAATGAGGTAGCTATTGGTTTATAGAACTTGGAGGTAGTGCCTCGTCTTCTAAAACAGAGGTGTTGGATCTTGTAACAGTAATTGACTACTCACTTGGTTCGCCTTTGTCAGGGAGGTTAGTAGGAGACACTACTTTCCCCCCTCTAATGAGGCTGAGTTTGTGATGAAAGTAAATATTTCACAAAGCCTGCATTTTATCTTTCTCAGGCTGTTAGGCTGCACAATAATTTCAAACGAATACAATCCTTTAAACAATAATGTGGAATTATTATTACCGCAGGATTTATTCTGTTTATTTATGCTAGTGTGAATTGGGAATAACTCCCTTTCAAACCAGTGGAATTGCTTTGAATTTATGCGGATGTAACTGAGAGCAAAATTTCCTCCTGTATGTTTATTGAATAGGTGATAATGATGCATATCCATTTCAAGAGGATTTATCCTACACAACATGGCTAAATATTTTGTATAATAAAATTTTAAATGGTTCCCTCCTGTACATTAAATGCAGTTAATTAAAAATTAAGAAACTTCCCCTGTTTATAAAAATGAAAGATGTTGAAGATTTTGATTACCCTAAAGTTACCTCCCAGACTAGGGTATAATCCAACTTCCTTCAGTTTATTTTAGTCTCAGACCTCTCTCAGAAGTGACACCATGTCACCAGTTGAAGGTGGAGCAATTTAGGATATGTCTACGCTGCAAAATAAAGGAGTGTTCATAACATGCATTAGCTAACTCTGATTAAAATAGCAATGAAGACATGGCAATTTGACCTTAACTTGGCAGCTCAAGTTCAAGTGTATAGGTAAATCTGTGATTGAACTTGAGCTGCTATCCTAAGTTAAAAGTCAAGTTGCTGTCAGCATAATAGATACTTTCTGGCATTTAGGCACCTCGAGTAAGACATTAATACAGATAACAGGTTTGGGCTTTTGGTTTTATTTTTAGAGCCCTGCAAATCCGCAGATATTCGCAGTATATCCGTGGATATCCGCATCCGTGGATACAATGCGGGTATCCACAGACCATGTCTTGCAGATGCAGATCAGATATGGATCCACATATTTTTATCTGTGCAGGGCTAGGGCTCTGCAAATACACAGATATCTGCAAATATCCGCATTATATCCGCATCCGCAGATACAATGCGGTTATCCGCAGTCCATTTCTTTTAGGTGCAGATCGGATACGGATCCACATATTTATATCCGCGCAGGGCTCTATTTATTTTGGAGACTGGGGGTAGATGGAAGGAGGGCAAAGCATTGCAGTAGTAGTTGTGGTAAAAGCTATTTGCTGGGGCAGTCGGACGGGTGAATGGAAGGGTGGCAGGAAAAGATACATTTATGTTTGGAAGAGAAGAAAAGGATCCAGTTCAGAATCCATGGTCCCTAGACATCAGCTTGAACTTTGTGCTCAGATACTGGTTGTCTGTCTTGCATAGGCAATGTAGGTAGAATGTAAACTCATTGGGCAGGGCCTGACTTCCAGTGTGTATGTTCATCGCCTAGCAGGGAGGGCTGCAGTGCTGCTGGTGACTTTGAGCACGACTGGAATATAAGCTTGAATCACTATGATTAGAACGAGCCATGCTTGTTTACTTACGTATTCCCGAGTAAATCAATAGAGATCAAAACGTAGCCCATAAACTTTTTCTTTTTCATTAGGAAGTGCATTATTACTCGGCCTGAGTCCTGGTAAATGGTGCTGTATATGCTGAAAAACTAAATGCTCTCCACTAAAGAGCACCACACGGACACTGGTGCTGCAAGCTTTGCCATGGTGCCCTGCTGACACGGCTCAGTGCTAAACATGAAGGTCTGCATTTAAACGCAGTTCAATTTTGATGCCCTTTCAGGCTTTGAAGTTTGCACTTAAACTACCAGCAAAGGTGCCAGTTGTAATAGAGTCAGGAGTTGTGTACATGCATGGCTGGCACCACAGTGGAGATTATGGTGTAAGTTAGTGTTTCCTAAAATGTTCCAGTGCACCTGCCCTGTGTAGATCCTGCTAACATGAATGGAAATGTACCTGGTTGCTGGTAATGTGGTCCCTTTTCATTGGCACTAGCAAGGTCTGTATGGGGAAATTACAGCATGTCATCACAGTAGCTCTAGTGTGCGCTGCAGTTCACACTGCTGTAGTCTGCACTGTGGGGCTGTGTAGACAAACCTTAAGGCTTCATTTGCATATGCCATTGAAGATCTCCTTTAGTGAAGCGACATTTGGCAACTCACAGTTTGAGGTAGATTTGAGCCAATAAATGAGATGAAGGTTTCTGCAGATTATGATGAGCCCTGGGAGCCATCTGATCCTTCCCAAGACTTTTCTGTCTTTTCTGAGGATTTTTTTCATCTTGCAAATACAATTCAGTTATCTCATGAATCTGACATTAGCAAGTAATAAATGAGCTGTAACATGGCCCTTCAGTTTTACTGGATGTCTCTCTATTTAAACTTGCATTATGAAAAAGGTTCAATTAGGAGCACCTAATTTACCTTCTTTGTACCATTCATTATTTTGTATGCTTCTGTCTTGTCCCCTTATTTGCTTCCTCTCTAATTCAGCCTGGAGGGTTTGTTTGTTTGTTTGTATTTAAACAGAATCTAAGCTATTTCACTGTCTCACCCTCATTCAAGTAACTTCCCTCTTTCCCCTTTATCTCTTTTCATGCTTGTTGTAATTTATAGCTAATTAATAGATAGACAGATACTGTGGATTTTGCTTTTCAGGCCAGTCATATTCTAGTGGCAAATTTAGTAATATTAGTGTTGGGATTCCCTCTGAGATCTTTCCACTTATCCAGAATGCCTCACTCAGTTCTGAAAGAACCCCTCATCCAGTTCTCTGAGATACAAAAAATTAGTTTGGTTCTAGCTTATCACTCAGGTTACTTAATTAGGAATGTAACAGCTCTTTGCCCTTGCTGGCCAGGCCCTGGTGCAGGGGGTTTAGGTTGGGGCAGAGGTCGGCAACCCAAAAGATAAGAAGAGCCATTTAAGAAAATTCCTTCAATAACCAAGTGTTTTGAGAGCCACAATGGGTGTAGCCTCCTGGTGGGGGAGCTAAGCCAGGGTGCCTGCTGCAGGGTCCCCAGTGGCAGGGGGGCCTGGGGCCGCAAGAAGGCAGCTAAAGAGCCACACAGGTTGCAGATCCCGGAGTTGGGGGGTACCACAATTCCAATTCATGTCACATACTACACACTTGACTTTATATACATCTTTCCTAGATGGCATCATCGATACTACTAGCATGTAAGGACCAATTGGTTTGCCTATTATGTAAGGCAAACTTATCAATTCAAGGTGTTTCTGCCCATTTTGTTTACTGTAAACATACCCCAATAGTTAGTTTAATTAGTTTTTACCTCCTTTATTTATAATAAACATATTCAATAATAAGTTGTTTCAGCAAGTACTTATTTGTGGTTGTCTTGTCCTAACTTGGGCCTTCTCAGATCAGCTGTTACCCCTACAATTAGTACGCTTATACTAAGAAACATATTTTACTGTGGTTGCTTTTTACATTTAAATATGATGCAGGTAGGTACAGGATCTCATTTTTGCATATCATTGTAACAGAATGTCTTGTTGTAGAGCCATGCAAAGAGATACAAGGCTATTCTTCTGACTCACCCTGGCAACACGACCAGGTGAGTCTCATTAGATCCGAATTGGGAGTATAGAACAGTGGTTTTCAAACATGTTTTCTTGGGACCCAGTTGAAAAAAAAATAATTTATGCCTGTGACCCAACAATTATATCTTTGAGCAATGCATTCCAGTCTTTTGGCGGTGGCAGCAGGGGGTGTCGTGACCCAGTGCCTGGGGGTCTGTGACCCAGGACTGGGTCCCGACCCTAAGTTTGAAAACCATTGGTACAGAAGACTGAGCAAAGATTCCAAGGCAAAAGGAAAGACAGGGTTTTTACCTGCACTACTTCCTAGGAACTGTCAACTGAAAAGGATGCGTAGGATGTGGTTTATGTTTATCACTTATGTTAAAGATACAAGAAGTCCCCCTCAGGGGCCCATTGCATGTATGCTAAGTTGTGAGTGGAGTGGAGATCCATGTACATTTATTAATTTTTTGTTTTCTAAACTCCATTTATGTTTTGCAGGTGATGGAAGTCAAAGGACAAATGATCCATGTGCCTGAGTCAAATTGTATTTTGTTTTTGGGTTCCCCTTGCGTGGACAAGCTGGATGAACTGATGGGCCGAGGACTACATCTTTCTGACATACCTATCCACGATGCTACCCGTGACGTCATATTGGTTGGGGAGCAGGCAAAGGCTCAAGATGGCTTAAAGAAACGAATGGATAAACTGAAGGCAACATTAGAACGAACACACCAAGCTCTGGAAGAGGAGAAAAAGAAGACGGTGGATCTTCTTATTTCTATTTTCCCAGTAGATGTGGCTCAACAATTATGGCAGGGGCAGCAAGTTCAGGCAAGGAAGTTTGACGATGTCACCATGCTCTTCTCCGACATTGTTGGCTTCACAGCTGTCTGCGCCCAGTGCACCCCGATGCAGGTGATCAGCATGCTGAATGAGCTGTATACTCGATTTGACCATCAGTGTGGATTCCTGGATATCTATAAGGTAAGGTACTTCAGGCCATAAAGTAGGGAAAACAAATCTTTTAAAACTGCTTCCATAGCTAACTTCCCAAGTTGCAAAAGCAATTTTAATACAGATGGTTAGAAAGTGTTGTGGGTTTTGTTTGTGGAGAATTTTGAGTTTTTGGTGGAAAAAAATGAAATAGTTTGTTTGAGGACAGAAATATTTTTTATTCTGAAATGCCACTGCAGTACCTCCTGGGAACTGTAGCTTAGATGCTTCATCCTTCCATTTTTCTCTGTGACCGGGCTCCCTGGAAACACTACGATGCATCACAGCTTCACTTTTTTCTGAGAGAAGATGGAACATGATGACAGATGTATGGCTATCGTGTATCATGGCCGAAGAAGTGTGGCTGGGCACATTACTCCATAAAGGAGAATGAGACTGTGGAACGACAGCTTTCATGGGGTACTGCAGTGGTACTTCCATGTCAAAATACTTTGTTTTTTGGGCCATAAACTGAAATATTTTGGGGTTTGTGCATTCCATTTTTCAACAACAGAAACAACGAAAACCAAAATTTTCCACAGAAAGCTGATAGTTTTCACAATTACTGTTAATATGAAAATCTAGTTTTTTGATTTAAAAGTTTCAATGAAATTTGTTTACCAGCTCTAATTTTCAGCCTCTGTAAGTTTAAAAAAGGAGAAATAACTCTTTTATTTGGAGATCTACCTGTGCACCCTTTAAGAGGAAATGTTATAGGAGAGTTCTGCTTAAAAGGATGGTTTAGTCACCACTTATGCTGTGTTTTGTGATTTAATAAATTAGGGGCCAGATCTTCATCTTCAGCTGATGTAAATCAGTGTAATCAATAGGAATACATCTGCTTAAGTCAGCTGAGATTCAGGAAAATAGTTATCAATTAGAATCTCTCTCTCTCTCTCTCTCTCTTTTTATGAGCAACATTTAACTTGTTTAATGAGTGCTATCCCATTCACCTTTGCTTCTAAGTCCTTTCACATTTGAATGATGCCTATTTTAATTCTGGGATCTCAAACTCCTCTTGTATGTTTTTTTTGTTCCAAGCCATGTCCAAAATTAAAGGGACGTATTTTCTGTTTATGATTTAGATGAGATTTCTACCTATTTATCACATGAATAGTTCACATTGTGAAATTATTCTTGAGTCAAGGGTTTATAAATCTGCTAAGGTTGGTCAGTCTCAGTCAGAGCCATCCCTAGAGGGGAGCGGGGCCCAGGACCAATCAGCCTAGGCGGGTCCCCCACCCCCCCATGCTGGCGGGGAGTGCAGGGGGGGGGCAGCCTGCTCCGCCCACAGGGACCCCGGTCCCATCTGGGAGCCAGCTCCGGAAGCCGCGGAACCACCGCTGTGGCCCCAGAGCGTCGAGGCCGAGGCACGGCCCCGGCCCCGGGCAGAGGGGAGCCGAGGCCACGGTCCTAGAGAGCCACGGCCCGGGGAGGTGAGGATGCAGCCGCGGCCCCGGGTGGTGGGGAGCCATCCCTGGCCGAGGCTGCTACTGCCCCAGTCGCAGCCAGGACCCCAGGTGGCTGCGGCCGGCCCAGAGGCCAGGACCCAAGCACCGGCCCCGCCCCTGGGCCTGCCTGCTCCACCCTAGGGGCAGAGAGTAGGGCCAGCCTAGGGACCAGCCAGGGGAAGTGCTCCTGGCTAGCTCTGCTGCTGAAGGCAGTGGGAGCAGGGGGAAGCACGGCCGTGGGGGGCCACGGCGTGGGCCCCACACTGCCCTGCTGGGAGCGGGACAGTGCGGGGCCCGGGGCGATCACCCCGTTTGCCCCCCAAGGACGGCCCTGGTCTCAGTTGATTTTCTTCACTAGGTCCAAAATCAGAGATTAGGAACAGCTCATGAGATTTCAATGCTGTTGAATAAAAACCTAAGAACACTCACACTGGATCGAACCAATAGTCCATGTAGCCTGGCTTCCTATCTGCCAGCAGTGGCCAATGTCAGGTGCTTCAGAGGGAATGAATGGAACAGGTAATCATCAAGTGATCCATTCAGTCAGCCATTCTCAGCCTCTGTCTAATAGCAATTCCTGCTGGTTCTGGCTAATAACCATTGGTGAACCTGTCCTTCATGAACCTATCTAGTTCTCTTTTGAACCCCATTATAGTCTCAGCCCTCACCACGTTCTCTGTCAAAGAGTTCCACAGGTTGACTGTGAGTTTTGTGAAGAAATAGTTCCTTTTGTTCATTTTAAACCTGCTGCCATTAATTTAATTTGCTTACTCCTAGTTTTTTTTTTTTGTTCTCAGAAGTAAATAACACTCCCTTATTCACTTCCTCCCCCCCACCCCCCAGTCATGATTTATATATCTTATATCCTCCCTTAGCCCTCTGTTTTCCAAGCTGAGAAGTCCCAGTCTTATTAATCTTTCCTTATATGGAAGTTTTTCCATATCCCTTGTAAATTTGGTGTTCTTTTCTGTACCTTTTCCAGTTCCAGCACATCTTTTTTTGAGATGGGGTAACCAGATCTACATTCAGTATTCAAGTTCTGGGCATACTATGGATTTATAAAGAGGCAATATGATATTTTCTGTCTTATCTACCCCTTTCCTAATCATTCCCAACATTGTGTTAGCTTTTTTGACTCCTGCTGCACATTGCTTGGATGGTTTTTCAGAGAACTATCCACAATGATTCCAAGATCTTTCTTGAGTGGTAACCACTAATTTAGATCCTATCATTTTATATGTAGAGTTATTATACTTTCCAATGCGTATTACTTTACAGTTGTCTACATTTTGTTGCCTGCCCAGTCACCCAGTTTTGTGAGATCCCTTTGTAATTCTTTGCAATTTGTTTTGGATTTAACTCTTTTAATTAGTTTTGTATCATCTGCAAATTTTTCCACCTCATTTTTTTTACCCCCTTTTCCAGATCATTTATGGATAGGTTGAACAGTACTGGTTCTGTTACAGACCCCTGGTGTACTTCACCATTTACTTCTCTTCATTCTGAAAATTGTGCATTTATTTCTACCCTTTGTTTCCTGTCTTTTAACCAGTTACAGATCCAGGAGAGGACCTTATCTCTTGACCACTTACTTTACTTAAGAGCCTTTGGTGCGGGACATTGTCAAAGAGTTTCTGAAAATCTAAGTATAAAATATCCACTGAATCCTTGTCCATATGCTTGTTGATCCCCTCAAAGAATTCTCAGGGATTGGTTAGGCATGATTTCCCTTTTTAAAAAAACCATGTTGACTTTTCCCCCAATGAATCATATTAATCATGTGACGGATAATTCTGTTCTTTACTCTATTTTCAAACAGTTTGCCTTGTACAAACAGTCTGTAATTGCTGTAACAGTCAAACAGTCTGTAATTGCTCCTCTGGAGCCTTTTTTAAAAATTGGCATCACATTAGCTATTCCCCAGTAACCTGGTACAGGAACTGATTTAAATGATAGGTTACATACCACAGTAGTTTTGCAATCTCACATTTGGGTTCCTTCAAAACTCTTGGATGGATACTATCTGGTCCTGGTGACTTATTACTGTTTAATTTATCAGTTTGTTCCAAAACCTCCTTTAATTACATCTCAATCTGGGACAGTTCTTCAGATTTGTCACCTAAAAAGAATGGCTCAGGTTTGGGAATCTCCTCACACCTTCAGTTGTGAAGACTGATGCAAAGAATTAATTTAGTTTCTCCACAATAGCCTTTTCTTACTTGTTTTCTCCTTTAGCATTTCAATCATCCAGCGGCCCACTGATTATTTAGCAGGCTTCCTGTTTCTGATGTCCTTAAAATATTTTTTGCTGTTACTTTTCAGCCTTTGGCTAGCTGTTCTTCAAATTCTCTTTTTGACTTCCTAATTATATTTTTATACTTCACTTGCCAGAGTTCATGTTCCTTTCTATTTTCCTCAATAGGATTTAACTTCCACTTTTTAAAGGATGCTTTCTTGCCTCTAATTGCTTCTTTTACTTTGTTGTTTAACCATGGTGGCATTTTTTCCACCCTTTTACTATGTTTTAATTTGAGGTATACTTTTAAATGAAGCCTCTGTTATGGTGTCTTTAAAAAGTGTCCATGCAACTTACAGTGAGTTCACTTTTGTCACTGTTCCTTTTAATTTCTGTTTAACTAACTCCCTCATTTTTGTATAATTCCCCTTTCTGAAATTAAATGCTACCATGGTGGGCTGTTTTTGGTGTCTCCCCACCCAGATGTTAAATATTTTTACGTTATGATCACCATTGCCAAGCAGTTCAGCTATATTCACCCTGTGCTCCAGTTAGGACTAAATCAAGAATTGCCTCTCCTCTTGTGGGTTCCAGGAGTAGCTACCCCATGAAGCGGTCATTTCAGGTGTCCAGAAACTTAATCTTTACCTGTCCCGAGGTAAAATGTATCTAGTCAAAAAGGGGGTAGCTGAAATCCTCTGTTATTTTTTTTTGGTTTTTTTACTTAAATAGCCTCTTTAATCTCCTTGAATATTTCACAGTCATTATCACCATCCTGGGCAGGTGGTTGGTATTATATTCCTACTGCTATATTATTGTTATGCAAGCATGGAATTACTACCCATAGAAATTCTATGGCACAGTTTGGTTCACTTAATATTTTTATTTCTTTGACTCTATACTTTCTTTTCACATATAGTACCACTCTCATAGAATCATAGAATAATAGGGTTGGAAGGGACCTCACGAGGTCATCTAGTCCAACCCCCTGCTAAAAAGCAGGACCACTCCCCCTAAATTATCCCAGCCAGAGTTTTGTCTAACCGAGCCTTAAAAATCTCCAAAGATGAAGATTCTACCACCTCCCTAGATAGCCCATTCCAATGCTTCACCACCCTCCTAGTGAGAAAGTTTTTCCTAATATCCAACCTTGACCTCCCCAGCTGTAATTTGAAACCATTGCTCCTTGTTCTGTCCTCTGTTACCCTCGAGAACAGCCTAGCTCCCTCCTCTTTGGAGCAACCCTTCAAGTAGTTGAAGGTTGCTATCAAATCTCCCCTCAGTCTTCTCTTCTGTAGACTAAATAAGCCTAGTTCCTTCAGTCTCTCCTCATAAGTCATGTGCCCCAGCCCCCTAATCATTTTTGTTGCCCTCCGCTGGACTCTTTCTAATTTGTCCACATCCTTTCTGTAGTGGGGAGCCCAAAACTGGACACAGTACTCCAGATGCAGCCTGACCAGTGTCGAATAGAGGGGAATTATCACATCCCTCGATCTGCTGGCAATACTCCTACTGATGCAGCCTAATATGCCATTGGCCTTTTTGGCAACAAGGGCACACTGTTGGCTCATATTCATCTTCCCATCCACCATAACTCCCAGGTCCTTTTCTACAGCGCTGCTACTTAGCTGATCGGTCCCCAGCCTGTAGCAGTGCATGGGATTTTTCCGTCCTAAGTGCAGGACTTTGCACTTGTCTTTGTTGAACCTCATGAGGTTTCTTTCGGCCCAGTGTTCCAATTTGTCCAAGTCTCTCTGGATCCTGTCCCTGCCCTCCAGAGTATCTACCATTCCCCCCAACTTGGTGTCATCCGCAAACTTACTAAGCACACAGTCTATTCCATCATCAAGATCATTAATGAAGATGTTGAATAGAACCGGCCCCAGGACCGACCCCTGGGGCACTCCACTCGTTACCGGTTGCCAACCAGACATCGAGCCATTGATTCCTACCCGCTGAGCCTGTTGATCTAACCAGTTTTCGATCCACCTTACGGTCCACTCGTCCAACCCATACTTCCTTAACTTGCCGACGAGAATGCTGTGGGAAACCGTATCAAAAGCCTTGCTAAAGTCAAGGTATATCACATCAACGGCTCTTCCCGCATCCACAAATCCAGTCATCTCATCATAGAAGGAAATCAGGTTGGTCAGGCACGATTTGCCTCTCGCACCAGTACAACCTGTTCTGCCCTTCTGAAATAAGTCTGACATGTATCCTCTGTGCACCCAGGGGTCATTCTTCCCCCAGAAGCACGTCTCCTAGCTCTGCCTCCCGGGGCAGTCTTACCAAGCACCACTCTTTATCACAGGATTTTGTCTAAGAGGCAAGATCTAGCCCTGAATTATTTGAAATGGAAGAAAAATTGTAAATATATAACTTCGCCCTTGATCGTTTTACCTATAGTGCTTTTGGGATAATAAATATATTCGTAACACAAATAACAGTCTGTACTGAAAATAATTTCCATTATCAGATTAATGAAGTGTATGCCAATGAAATTATATTGCTATGCAAAGGGCAGGTTCAGTTTCTCTGTGCTCCTATGGCCTGAGCAGAGCAATGGGAACACCAGCTCCCTAGCCTTAAACTAATTAATATACCAGCCATTAGGAGGAGGATACCCCAACATATGAGAGTTAGGAAGCTGAAATGAGGTAAAAGAGGGAGAGGTTATTCATACATGTTTATAAAGGGTATCAAGGCCTATAATAGATAGAGCCCTGCAGATCTGCAGGTATCCGCAGATCCATTTGTTGCAGATCGGAGCGTGGATGTGGATTCTGTTTTTATCTCCCCAGGGTGCATTAGCTGCTGCTGCCTCTGCCACAGCTGTGAAGAGCAGTGAGCAATGTTAAACAGCACAGCAGGGAAGGAAGCGCTCCAGCCAATCCCTGCTTAGCTCTGCTTACAGTTTGCTGTCCAATCAGAGACAGTCACCTCACAGGAGCTGAGCTTACTGGCTAGTCCCACCTCCACCTAGAAGCCACAGCGGCCAGTCCCCACACTCCACCAATTAGCTGGTGATGGGCAGCTACTCCCACCTTCCCCCGCTGCCGGCCACCTATTCAGATAACTGGCAACTGCCACTGAACAGCTGAG
>ML686135.1:2676585-2747215 GCA_007922175.1 Pelusios castaneus | reverse complement strand
AGATGCGGATCTGCATTTTTGTATCCATGCAGGGCTCTAATAATAGAATCATAGAAGATTAAGTTGGAAGGGGCCTCGGGAGGTCATCTAGTCCAACTGCCTGCCACTCCCAGCCAAATCATCCCAGCCAGCATTTCATCAAGCCAGGCCTTAAAAACCTCTAAGGATCGAGATTCTACTGCATCTCTAGGTAACCCATTACAATCCTTCTGCACCTTCCCAGTGATTTTTTTTTTTCATAAAATCCAACCTAGACCTCCCCACTGCAACTTGAGACCATCCTTCTTATGTCAGAACAGCCTAGCTCCATCCTCTTTGGAAGGCCTCTCCAAGTTGTTGAAGGCTGCTATAAAATCCCCCCTCACTATTTTCTTCTGCAGACTAAATAGGCACAATTCCCTCAGCCTCTCCTCATAAGTCCTGTGCCCCAACCCCCTAATCACTTTCTCTGATTTCATCTGATCTTAGGTAAAGCTGTTGGAGTTCTCTACAGACGTGATGGAATTAAACTAGGGTCTGTCTTAACCTTCAGAGCTCTCCTCATGGATAGAATGAGTATACTTATGCTTCTGGGTGCACATTCTTGAGAGACATCCAGAAAGAGCCTGGGACCTTTTGAAATTGTCTTGTTAGCCATCTGCATACTAGACAGTTTCCCTTTGACCAAAACTGTTTTAGTAATAAAAACCATGAAGAAAAGATAATTAATGGCAGAAGACTTTTACCCTCTACGGATGGGCAAAGAGGAGGACACACAGTGAGCAGTAAGTTACACACTTCCTCTTTACAGAGGATGCTCATCCTGAGAGAGTCTGAGGCCCATGCCATTGTAAATCATGGACAAATCTGACCTACATAACCAGTGTCCGTCTTCGTTGGCATATAGCAGATTGAACCAAACCCCTCCAGTCCTAAAAGTATGAGCCGCTACAGCTTGAGCTAAAGAAGAGATAACTTAAGTTCATCTCTGTAAAAGATTTATATCCTCTTGGATTGAGCACAGACAGGGATGTATAACAATGACCAGACAACTCCACTTAAGTGGGCTGAGTTGCATCCTTTCCTGTCGGGCATATATTTGGTATTTCTATTCCGTATGGCATCATCAGTTCTGATAATATTTCTCTGTGAAATTAATTTATAAAATCCATAGAGAAAATACAGTGATTGAAACATTTTATGATGAGCTTATTTTCTATGTGAAAGATAGAAATTAAATCAGCAGTTTTCATACAGAGGTCTTTGGATGTCTGATGGTCTGAAGAGCATTAAGTGGTGATCTGTATGGTGATGGGTGTCCTTTTTGGTTTCCAGCTGCTAACTCACATTAAGAGGCATCTAAAATTATTCATGACTTTTCTAATGTTAAATAGTTGGTGCAGCTGCTATGGAGATGTTACATGATCACAGAGAAAATAGTTCACGTAATCACACATGGAGAGGAGATTGTGTTGTGGACCATCTATAAAGTTGTCATAAAAACAGTGGAAAAGGTTGAAAACCCCTCAGTTAAATGACCGTAAAGCAAAACTAAGAACGTATCCTCAGCAAGCACTGTCACACAGACTTGGACATGAGAGCCTTGATTCAGCAAAGGATCTAAGCACATGCTTAACTTTAAGTGTGTACCAAGAAAGGGTTATAATGAGACTTATCTACCATTCCCTTTAGAAAATTCCAGAGGGTAGCTGTGTTAGTATAGGTCAGTAAAACAAAGAAGGAGTTCTGTGGCACTTTTAAAGACTAACAAATGTATTTAACGCATGAGCTTTCATGGTAGAAAGTGTCTAACGAAGTGGGATTTCTCCCACAAAAGCTCATGCGTTAAATACATTTGTTAGTCTTTAGATGTGCCACAGGTTTCTTGTTTGTTTTCCCTTTGTAAAGTGACATGGAAACTTTAACTTTCTTCAAAACATCCGTCATAGATGGACAGAAGTGACATCAATTTACCACTTTACATTAGTGTATCACCCTTATATTTAGTGTACTGCAGAGTGAGTATTGGATGTGAGTCCAAATCCTGAGGAGATGCTTGAATCCATTATTTTCTGACCCAGAGTAAAGAGTGATGCTAGTGACTCTATTAGGTATGCCATATGTGGTACATATATGTGTTATACTTTCTTAGAATCATAGAATCTTGGGGTTGGAAGGGACCTCATGAGGTCATCTAGTCCAACCTCCTGCTAAAAGCAGGACCACTCCCACTAAATCAGCCCCGCCAGGGTTTTGTCTAATTGAGCCTTAAATTTTTCCAAAGATGGAGAATCCACCACCTCCCTAGGTAACCCATTCTAATGCTTCACCATCTGCCTAGTGAGAAAGTTTTTCCTAATATCCAGCCTCGACCTCCCCAGCTGCAACTTGAAACCATTGCTCCTTGTTCTGTCCTCTATTACTACTGAGAACAGCCTAGCTCCTCCTCTTCAAGTAGTTGAAGGTTGTTATCAAATCCTCCCTCAGTCTTCTCTTCTGCAGACTAAATAAGCCTAATTCCTTCAGACTCTCCTCGTAAGTCATGTGCCCCAGCCCTCTAATCATTTTCGTTGCCTTCTGCTGGACTCTTTCTAATTTGTCAACATACTTCCTGTAGTGGGGACCTCAAAACTGGACACAGTATTCCAGATGTGGCCTCACCAGTGCCGAATAGAGGGGAATGATCACATCCCTCGATCTGCTGGCAACACTCCTACTGATTTCCAGAGGGGTAGCCATATTAGACTGTGTACAGCAAAAACAATGATAACAAGGAGAGCTGGTGGCGTAGGGCCCGAGGAGAGAGTCCACATAACCAGACAAATCCTGTTGCCAACTCTGCTCGCACATCGACTCTAGTGATACTATCACAGGTCCCAACTACATCAGCCACACCATCAGGGGCTCATTCACCTGCACGTCCACTAATGTAGTATATGCTATCATGTGCCAGCAATGCCCCTCTGCCATGTACATTGGCCAAACTGGACTGTCCTTGCACAAAAGGATAAATGGACACAAATTCGACATAAAATATGGCAACATCCATAAACCTGTAGGAGAACACTTCAATCTCCATGGACACTAAGTAGCAGACTTGAAAGTTGCCATACTTCAACAAAGAAACTACAAAAACATACCTCAGCATGAAACTGCAGAGCTGGAGCTGATTTGCAAGCTTGACACAATCAGACTGGGTCTGAATAGGGAGTTGGAATGGTTAGCACACTACAAAAAGTGATTGTTCTGTTCACACATTCTCTCCCTTTGATCAACTGGTGTGAATAGGCCCCATCTGCTCTCTGAACTGACTTTGCCAACACTTGCCCTCCTCCATCCTGGCATGTGTATATATACCTCTTAAGTGTTGTTTCCACTTCATGCATCTGACGAAATGGGTTATAGCCCACGAAAGATTATGCCCAAAGAAATCTGTTTGTCTATAAGGTGCCACAGGACTCTCATTGTTTTTACTCCTACTGATGCAGCCTAATATGCCATTGGCCTTTTTGGCAACAATAGCACACTGTTGACTCATATGCAGCTTCCCGTCCACCATAACCTCTAGGTCCTTTTCTATAGTGCTGCTACTTAGCCAATCGGTCCACAGCCTGTAGCAGTGCATGGGATTTTTCCGCCCTAAGTGTAGGACTTTGCACTTGTCCTTGTTGAACCTCATAAGATTTCTTCTGGCCCAATGCTTCAATTTGTCTAGGTCTCCCTGAATCCTGTCCCTGCCCTCCACCGTGTCTACCATTGCCCCCCACCGTGTCTACCATTGCCCCCAGCTTGGTGTCATCTGCAAATTTACTGAGTGTACAATCTATCCCATCATCCAGATTATTAATGAAGATGTTGAACAGAACTAGCCCCAGGACCGACCCCTGGGGCACTCCATTCGTTACGGGTTGCCAATTAGACATTGAGCCATTGATTCCTACCCGCTGAACCCGATGATCTAGCCCGTTTTCTATTCACCTCATTCATCCAACTCATACTTTTAGTTAACCGCTTTGAGACATTCCTTGTTGAAATATCGGGGTTCAGGGGAGGAGCACATCACAGTACTTAAACAATCTGGCCTGGTATTAATTTTGAAGGAAGCTTGCTCAACTTTTCTGAGAAAAATAAAAAGGAACATTTTATTGTTAACCATTCTTTTTCTTTGACCTGTGCATAAACTCAAATTAATATTTAATGCCATTTTGATAACTGTGTGACACTTTCCAAAATGAATTATAGTATGGCAGTTAAAAGTAAGTATTGTCCTATCCAGTGCCCCAAGGAAGTACATAGATGAGGAGATCAAGAAAAGATTGTTATAAGCAGAGCAAGTTCTTAAAAAATAAACTAAAATAAAAATTCTACTGAATATTTGTATACATTTCCAAACAAATATTCATTTACTCCTTGCATCCCTCCTCTGTGTGTTTTTCAACACAACATCAAAATACTGTAATTTTATCAGAATATTTGCAGAAAGGGAATACGTAGTCACCAGTATTTGTACTTGAACCCTGATTTTAAGTGTTACGCTCATCTAACCAGGGAACAGAAACATACCATGTGACTTGTGTCCAATCAAAACAGCTTAGTTTTCAAATGTCCTTCTGTATAAAACACAGAACAAGAATAATTTGCAGAGATTAGTTGGTGAGTACTTTTGAATAGTACATTTAGGGAAATTGACATCTGTTTGTAAATCAGAAAATGAGGCAAAATTCATCAGATAAGTTACCTGTTATTCACATAGAGCTATTTTTAAAATGTGTTGGATTCAAAGTGTCCTTTTTTTTTTTTCCTGTATGACAGACTCTAAGGACATGGAAACTCTGGTCAATGAACTTGTGCAAACAGATGTTTGCATACAAATATACACAGAGGGTGTTTTTTTGAAGATTTATTCTAGATGACTTCTAGAATAACACACAAGAACTCTAACAGATTTATTTATCGCATGAGCTTTCGTGAGAGAAAATCCCACTTCGTCAGATGCTTTGAAGATATCTTCAAAGCGTCTGACGAAGTGGGATTTTCTCCCACGAAAGCTCATGCAATAAATAAATCTGTTAGTCTTTAAAAGTGCCACAGGACTCTGTTGTCTTTCTACAATAGACTAACATGGCTACCCCTTTGGAATTTGACACAAGAACTCTGTAGCAGAGCGAAGCCTAGACCTGAGGGGAAAGATCCTCAGCTGATATAAAATCATCATAGCTCCATGATCACCATTGCCCACAGTTTGCACATTTTTCTTTTCCATATGTGTGGCTTTCCATATTATATGCACTGCATCACAATGCCTGCATTCTTTGTCAATCTGTCTCTGTCCTGCTCCTTTAGCTTGAGCCTGTGTACTTGCTTTGATTTGTACTTGTTTTGACTTGTTCTGTCATTGTTTTGATCCTTTTTTTGGCCAGTTCAGCTCTCCATGTTATTTGGAGGCATTTCTCTAAGGTTAGATCTATTTATCTTAATAATCTCTTCTGGAAGCTGACATCACATGTCTGACAAATGAGCCTGTCTCTAATTAAGGAATCTTTAATATTTCCAAAGTTACATAAATATAACATAAGAATCTATTCCATCTTTCGCTTCTTGCTTTCAGATAAAAACAGCGTTTCTCTACAGTCTTGTTCTTTTTCAGGCGACAGTACTCATCAAACATATTATTCAGTTGTTCCAATGTTTTGGGCATTAATCCTGGCAAAAGTGTCTCATTCCTTTCTCATCCTTTTCCTCCAGTGACAGTGAAAATCCTTTCCTTTCATTTTCTTTTCTTTATCTTACTCTGCCAGCTCTGTATACAGACCCAATTATTGCTCCCACTGAGAATCCTAAGAAATAACAAAAGTTCAAGTCCAGTAACTGTGGTAAGCTGGTATTCACCAGTTCTGAAAATTAAACCCCTTATTTAGATGTTGAAGTATGGAGTTTTGGAACCTAATTTCAAGCATCCATTTAAATCTTGCTCTTAGTTAAGTTTTTTTTTTTCTTGTGAAGTTGCATGTCTAGGTGTTACTTTCATTTGCAGGGAAAATAGAAAATCCCAACACCCTCTTTAAGGGAGGTCACCCCTGAGTGGGAGCAGGCTGTCTATACATCTGTGCCTAGATGCAGGCATAACTAAAGATCTCCATAACAGGGTCACTGGGAATCATGACTTCCAAATTATGCTGAGGTTTTCTAAGGCTTTACCTTTAATAAGTTATGAGGCATAACCTGCTGCAAATCTTATTGGCCACATATGGCTAATTGTATGGCCACTATTTAGGGTACATAAATACTTCCTCTCTTTTCATCTCTTCCTCATACTTAACTCCCTCACTTGGGTGTTGCACATCTTTAGCAAATAGGTAGTATTATACATTGCTTCTCTTACATTTCAGAAGAATGGGATTAGATGGGACATTCTGGGTCATCTGAGTTCAGTCCTTTCCAATCGAAGGTAATGCTATCATATAATCAGTTCACAAACATCTCAAGCTTTGCCTCAAAGCTAGTAAGGATTTTTGTACCACCTCAGAGGCTGCTTTAGGAATAGACAAGCTAGGTAGCCGTCAAAGTTTGCAGATTTACGGCAAGCTGGAGTGTGACCTACCCATCACCAATCTTCCACAACATAGGCTAAAAGTTGGTGTGGAACTTGAGGCATATTAGCAATTGCTTAATGTACTTTTCAAAGAGGACTAGCTCAAAGCGCACAAATGGACCGATAATGTGCATTAGCAGGGTGGGTGTTCACGGTGTGCACCCTGAACACATCAACACAGCAGGGGTCAGCAACCTGAGAGATAAGAAGAGCCATTTTTAAAAAATCCCTACAATAACCATAATGCCTCTTGACCATAAGGACTGCTGGCAGTGAGGAATTAAAGGCCATTGCTCCCCTGCCAAAAGTTGGCTGGGAATGTGCTGCAGCCTGACCCTCATCTGCTGGCTGCCAAGCGCTCAGCAGTGGCACTTCGATATTGGGGACAGGCTATGTCTTGGAAAAGGGATATCCAGTGCCTCAGGTCCTTGGGCTCATCAGCAGAGGTTAGGTAAGGAGCAGGGGGAGCCAGGGACAGCGCTGTCCCGTGCGGGGAGCGGGGCCCAGGACCAACTGGCCTAGGTGGGGCCCAACCCCCCTCTCCATGCTGGAGGGGAGTGGGCCGCTCCATCCCCCAGGGAGCCAGCCAAGGCGGGGAACCTGAGGCTGCCGGCTGGGAGCCAGCTCCGGCCCTGGAAAGGGGGGGCTGCTGGTGGGGCAGCCGGCCGCAGCCAGGATCCCAGGCTGCTGCGGCTGGTGCCCCAGCCGGTGACCCAAGGCCGCTGGCACTGCCGGCGAGGGCTGGCCCTGTCCCCATGGGGCAGGCCGGCACAGAGGCGGGTCCTGGCCCCCTGCCCCACCCCTGGGCCTGCCTGCTCCGCCCCGGGGGCAGGGAGGGGTAGCCCAGGGGCCGGGCTTAGTGCTTCCTGCTTGCCCCGCTGCCTTCGGTTCCCTGCCGAAGGCAGCAGCAAGCAGAGAAGAGTGTGGCCGTGGGGGCGCCGTGGTGTGGGCTTAAGTTGACTTAATTTGCAAGTGTAGATGCACCCATGATGATTAAGAAAAGGGACTGGAAGCCACGAATGTATTCTACTTTGTGACTTTGAGTGAACCATTTAACTTTTTCATGCCTGAGTTTACCCGTCTGCGGAATGACGACAAACCTAGAGACCCATTATGAGGCTTAATTAAAATATGTAAACTCCATTGACATCCTTGCATGAACACGCCAGGGGTGCAAAACAATACAATATTTTAATATTATTATTTTCTTTTTCAGTTGAATTGGTTCAGGACTGAGGCACAAGAGTGCAGCAGTAATTTATTCTACACTGTTAATTAGTTAATGTGTAATCCTTAAAGACAATGGGAATTTTGCCATTGACATGAACGGGAGCAGTATCCAGAGCACTAAAAAAAAAATGTTTCCATTCACCATATTCAGGCTTTGTTGAGCAACGCTTTATTTTGTCATTACAGCCACCTGATATTAAACAAATGTTTTATAAGTTATTACTTCGTAGATAGTTTTTGCTACTCAACACATATTAAGTTCTGTATTTGCGGTGTCAGCTTTGCCCACAGAGTGATAGTAGCAATGTGTGAACCATAAATGTCATTTCGGGACTATACTGTGCAAACCTATTTTGACACTTATCAGTCTTATAGCATGTCTTTGTTTTCACTAGAAATATAAAAAATGCCCTTTCAATGCCAAGTACAAAGACCATATTATATGAATTGATTGTTCCTTTGCCCTTCCTATGGAAAATAGCTGTCTATTGATCAATGCTGTGCTAGTTAGAATTCCTTTTATATGAGCTACTGAGAGTAGAGTGATTGGATACCAAGTATGAAAATTGGGACACTTTTTCAGAGGGGTCAGTGGGTATAGTTGCATATATATGAGAGAGCCCCTAATATCAAGACAGTCTTAATAACATTGGGACATCTGGTCACCCTAATTGAGAGCTTTCTGCCACAGCTTGCTAATGGGATGCTGCAGGAAGAAGTTGGAATAAGAGCTTTCCTGCAATATTCTTGAGTTTGCAAGTACATAGCATCATTAAACTCCCTTTTAAAAAATGCTCTTAACCTTAGGTGGGTGAGAGCAGTTGCTTAATAATTAGGCTTTAAGGGAAGGAGTTGGGATTTGTAGAAGAGACAAGTCTCAAAAGACAGAGCTTTATTATATGAACTGACTTCCAAATGCCACTAAATAGATGCTTGGAATCCATTCCTGCTCATTTGGGAGTAGTTTTCCATCTGCCAAACATCTGTGTTCTGCTCACATTCATCATATGGGTGAATTTTCAGAAACTGAATCTAGCACTATTACAGCATCACTGAGCTACCTTACAAAGCACCTTTCAGCTTTCACTGAGCAGGAAATACGAGCGAATAGTCATGAAGAGAGAAGGTGAGGAGACTGTAGAGAGAGATGGGATCAGGAAAAGAATACTGGGTCAATATAAACACTGCCTTATTCTCAAATCCTACTCTTCAAAGTTCTATGAATTATGGCCACATTGTGGTCTCAGTTACACCAATGTGACACCAATGGAGTGAGCTAGTTTGCACTAGTAACTGGGAGCAGATGTTAGCTCTTGATAGTTATGTTGGGTGAAATAGGTGAGCTGAGGGCAGGTCTACACTGCATGTCTTTTTTGGTGGCAGTCATACGGAGATACACAAGTTACTTAAAATAACTCTTGTATCTGCATTTGACTTCCCTACTCCTGGCACGTCCACTATGCTGAGTCAAAGGGAGGGGCCTCCATTCAACTCAGCACTATCCCAGTTGCCAGCGTGGTGTTCAGGGATCAACTTCCTGATTGGCTGAGTTGGTCTTCACAGACCTGAGCAGTCGATCAGGAAGTTCAAACTGACAATGGCGAATTTGCCACTGTCAGTGAAGACTGGCCCTGAGTGTTGGATACCAAGTGCAGTGAGGATTTTGAGAGCTGACCATGCTATTATTACTGAAAAAATAACTGCCTTGATAGTTACTAATTTGTAATCTATTTGCTGATGCACTGTGCCTTTTGGGGAGCGGGCAAATACAGTCCACAGTGTGAGTTGTATCATCAAGGATTAGTGATGAATAAGGAGTAAGCAGACCATCTCGAAGCATCTTTAGATTCAGACTCTGAGGCCTACTCTTCCTGGCCATAGAGCCTGCTGATCTTCAAAGTCATGAACCACAAAAAATTCCTGTGCCAGAAATTTTTAAGATTGTTTAATTCTCTGATCAGAGTTGCACTTTTGTCATCACCGGGAGTTGTTTTGGGAAGCTAGTCTGAAGAGTGATTATGACCCCTGAAAAGCGATGAGTAGGTTGTGGTGGATCAGGAGCAAAGACTTATTGAAAAGGCTCCCAATGGTCACATCCACTGGGATCCAAAGAGAATCCTAAAATCCCAGTGCATTAATGGGCAGTGGTTGAGCTCAGAAAGTCTTGAACTAAAGGCTGTTGTACAGAGCCTCACTGGGGTGAAACAAAACTGCCAGTCACAGCATCCCTTGCATCACGACACCACAGTGGTCACTTATTTTGATGAGGAGAGGAGATACAAGTCACAAATTGTTTCTGAATGAGCCATAGTTTCTTTTCATTGGGTTAAAAAACACTTTTTGTCAATGAGAGCACAGCATATAACTTGCATATCAAACTTGAAGATTGATGGGTTAATAAGACTGCCCCTAAGGCTGGAAATGCTTTCTCAGGGTATGTCTGTGCTGTAGTTAGACATCCCTGGCTGGCCTGCACCAGCTGACTCAAGCTCGTGGGGCTCAGGCTAAGGGACTCTTTAATTATGGTGTAGATGTTTGGGCTTGGGTAGCATCCTGAGTTCTGGGATTCTCTGACCTCACAGGATCCTAGAGACCAATCTGCAGCCTAATCAGGACGGTCTACACCACAATTAAACAGCACCTTAAACTGAGTCCCATAAGCCTGTGTCAGCTGGCACAGGCCAGCCAGAGGTTCTAATTATAGTGTAGACATTCCCTCAGTGACAGGATAGCTGTGGTAATTGCAGAGCAGTACAGAAATATCAAAGAGCAGAATTTTAGCTAAAAGAAGTATCTGAGATTTCAGAGACTTTGAGGTAAGATCTAAAGGCGAAGGAATGGCTCCTTGTTGTGAGGAATGATTTGATCAAATCTTTGTTGAACTGATTTAAAGAGAGAGGAGAGCCCGGCCCTCTTTTCTACGGTATACTTTGCACCACATTGTTTTAAAAAAATGGCTGGCTTGCCAGTGATCTGGAAGTCAGTGAAAGGCAATCATGTTAAAACCCCACGATAGGTCCGTAGAGTCACTTTGCAAGTACCACTGCTCTTTTATAAATGCTCCTGCAGTAAAACATGGGTCAGACATAGTCAACGAGTTATATGGTCCCATTATACTCAGACTCCATCAATGTTGAGGATGTTGGGCCCCACTCCAATGTTTCTGGTTTGCTGATCATGGAGCCAGGGCAGGATTAATGCAGGGACTATCGGGGCTGAAGCCCTGGGACCTGGCCTAAAGCAGGGTCCTATGCTCCAACCTCTATGGTCCCTGCTTTAATTCAGCCTCTCATTGCCTGCCTGCCACAGCACTGGGGGGACTTGCTTTGGGAGGCATGGGGGAGGAGGGGTGCTGGGAGGGCCTCTCCCCTGCTGGTGCTGGGGAGGTGGGACCAGGCTGGTCCGCCCCCATTGGCGTGTTCACTCCGCTTCCAGCCATGTCCCTCTCCCATGTGGGCCCAGCGCCTTGGCCAAGAGCCACTTCCGGCCCCCAAAGTATCACCCCTCCTGGCCCCACCCCCTCCTCCCCCATGACATGGGCCAAATGCCCTGGCCAGGAGCTACTCCTGGCACCAACAAGAATTATACAATTCTGGTGCCCAGGCAGCCTGAGTATTGGTAAAATGAGGGCCCATTGGGAACTACCATACTAAAATCTTGAAAGACTCTTGACAGAGTTAAGATTAGGAGAGTTTTGCTGACCAGGTTGAATTTTGCAGTCTTACTTTAGAACAAAGATCTTCAGCTCACAACTAGTAAGTTACAGGAAGCTGTACAGAACATTGTCACTGATGTTCAGTCAGAATGTAATGGTTCAACTGCACGTATACAAAATAGTTGTCAGGAGACAATGGGGCACAAGGAGTAAAAGTGCTCAAGTCCTACAGCCACAATGAAGCAGAAAAAACAAGGCAATAAAAAAAGTGGAGATAATATGTATCCCTCATCTCCAGTGTTTGCAATATAGGAAACCAGACCCAGGTCTTTGAAACAAAATTAATATTCTAGGAGTCATTCAGTTGATTGTGTTAATGAGAGCATAGGAACTCCTTGAACTGAATATGCTCAAACTATGATAAATATTGTGCTTTTAATTCTAAGTAAGAATGCAAGGCATTTTAGATTGTGTCCAGCTATGCAACTTGTCTGGGCTCCTACTGTATCATATGAGTGCCTATATATTTTATTACACAGAACATTTTAAGTAGGTCTTTTAAATCATTGGGGTAATAAATAGGCTTCTCTAACTGGAGGGCTGTTAAAATAATTATAAGAGTTTATTCATCATACATCACAGTAAATGTCAAGATTAATTACCTGTTGTACTAATTTAGATGAAATAAATGGGTCAAAGGTTTTGACATAACCCAGTCACTGTCCAACATTAAACGTCAGTCTGCTTAGTGACAATTTCCAGATGGATAGCCGTGTAAGTCTGTATACAGCAAAAACGAGAGTCCTGTGGCACCGTTGATAACATTTTCATCATCTGGACCCACGAGAGAGACCCTTGAACAATTCCATCGGGATTTCAACAATTTCCACCCCACCATCAACCTCAGCCGGGACCAGTTCACACAAGAAATTCACTTCTTGGACACTACAGTACGAATAAGGGATGGATGCATTAACACCTCTCTATACCAAAAAACAACTGACCACAATACATACCTACATCCTCCAGCTTCCACACTGGACACGTTACATAATCCATTGTCTACAGCCAGACCTTAACATACAAGCGGATCTGCTCCAATCCCTCAGACAGAGACAAACACCTACAGGATCTCTACCAAATATTCCTAAAATTATAGTACCCACCTGCGGAAGTGAAAAAACAGATTGAGAGAACCAGACGGATACCCAGGAGTCACCTACTACAGGACAGACCTGACAAAGAAAACAACAGACCATCACTGGCCATCACCTACAGCCCCCAGCTAAAATCCCTCCACCACTTCATCAAAGATCTAGAACCTATCCTAGAAGATGATCCCACACTCTTTCAAGCTTTGGGAAGCAGGCCTATCCTTGCTTACAGACAGCCCCCCAAACTGAAGCAAATACTCACCAGCAACCAAACATCATACAGCAAGAACACTAACCCAGGAACCTTTCCCTGCAACAAACCCTACTCTGCCTACCCTCCAGGTCCCAACCCTCCAGGTCCCAACCCTCACAGGTCCTAACCATATCAGCCACACCATTAGGAGCTCATTCACCTGCACATTCACTAATGTGGTATATACTATCATGTGCCAGCAATGCCCCTCTGTCATGTACATTGGCCAAATCGGATTCTCCTTATGCCAAAAAATAAATGGACACAAATTGGACATCAGAAATGGCAACATCCATAAACCAGTAGGAGAACACTTCAATCTTCCTGGACACTCAGTAGCAGATTTGAAAGTTGCCATACTCCAACAGAAAACCTTCAAAACCAGACTTCAGTGTGAAACTGAGGAGCTGGAACTGATTTGCAAACTTGACATAATCAGACGGGGTCTGAATAGGGACTTGGAATGGTTAACACATTACAAAAAGTAATTGATTCTCACCTTCTAATCAACTGATGTGAATGGGCCTCATCTACCCTGACTAAACTGAGTTTGCTAACACTTGCCCTCCTTCGCCCTGGCATGTGTGTATATATACCTCTCAACTGTAGTTTCCACTTCATGAATCTGACGAAGTGGGTCGTAGCCCACGAAAGCTTATACCTGAAGTAATTTGTTAGTCTTTAAGGTGCCACAGGGCTTTCGTCATTTTAGTCTGCTTAGCGGCAAACACTCCATTAAATATCCTTTAAACCTCTTATTAATGATACAAAACAAGAAGGAAAAACAGGTAAAGCATTCAAAATGGAAAATATTATGTAAGGCTTCCATTTGAACAACATTTTTGTTCCATTTCCCTTTAGCTGGAAGAGTTCTAGAAGGAAAAGCCCCCTAGTTAGATAGTATTAAAGATGACAATAACTGTCCTTTTGGTTAAAAAAGAAGTTAATTGAGGTCAGGAACTGTGGGTCCTGCTGGTTCTATTAAAGCGTTATCCCATTTTACTTCAGGTGGTGTTTGGGATTCAGTGGGCGAGGGGGGAGGATGTTATCTGGGTCCCTCTCTCTTTAGCTCTGTCTGGTCAGGGCATCTCCCGCGACAAAGGCCCAGAGTTCCAGGAGACAGGTGGGGTGGCGGCCTAGGAAAGTAGCTGCCATCTGTTCTTTCATATTCTCAACTCTTTTTTTAAGGACCTGAAAAGGAAGTGATGGGTGGAATAAAGGCCCATTTCCTCATTATTTTATGCATCAGTTATGTCTGATATCCAGGATACCAATTTTGGTTTGTTAATTTCCAGCTTCTCATTCTTTTTTTTACCAAGCATGATTTCAGCATAGTCTTTAAACTGAATGTGGCTTTTTTTTTTAGTCTGTCTGATTCTCCTGCATCTGTTTGAGGTTCATTATTGAAAGCAATTTGACCTACTTTCCATTAACACTTGCTATTATGGGTTATTGTGACATCTTACAAACATTCATATACTTTATACACCTGAGCTCACAGCTGGGGTAAATTTGTCAATGCAATTTCACTGGGGTATGTTTTGCTAGCACTGTATCTTTTGATAATTCTTTAGCTTGTGTTTCAGAACGTACAGTTTAGCTTCATTATCCAGAGGTTTTGGGGGACATTTGGAGGATTAGGTGGCTGGGATATTAACCGTTCAGTCACTTCATTGAGACTGGCAAGTGCAGTAAGGTGCAGCAGTACTGAGCCTGCTGATTTTTGGAGACAGCAACTGCAGTTGTTTATGTGATTAGTGAGGATGAGAGGATGTTTCAAATAAATAAAGTTCAACTAAACAACCTACAACTTTTTCTGTATTTTCAACTCCTTTCTTTATGGCCTCCAAAACTCCAAGCTTTCTAGACCCTTCCATATGCAGCATGTTAAAAGAAGTGCAACCACATCACCCTATCCTTAAACAACTTTGTTGCCTCCCCTTGGAGTTTCTGGTGTAGTTGAAAATTGCCCTCTTCATTTCTAAAACTCATTAATATTGCTCCAGCCCTTCTCAAAGATTTCATCTCTTACTTTGACTCTGCATGATCTCTCCTCTCTTCTGCCCCTTCACACAGTCTTACTAGAACTTTCCCTGCTGTAGCTCCTGAAACAACTTTCCGGTCTCTCTTCTTATAGTCTCTCCATCTGTCTCAGAACTCCTTGAAAATACGTTTTTCTCCTTTTCTTATACCTCCTGTTTTTTCCTCCCCGTACACTTTTATAACTTTGATCCTGTACAACTGACTTTATAAAATATTTTAAAGACATTTTGCATGTGTGTAAAATAAAGTTGTGTTGGAGTGTTCTCATTGTATTATGTTGGGCAGGCATTAAAATAATTCTCATCACCACTGAGCTAGAGATGTAATGCTTCATGACAGTATACTTTCTTATTGTATTTTACAGATTAGTCCAGGTCTAGGCCTCAAAGGGCAAGGAGAAATGATACCATTATATTATTCTTGATCATGTGATGTGCTGAGCACACTTATTCTCATTGAAGGCACTCAGCACCTTGAAGGATTGAGACCATGAAGTGTTAACAACAGTTGTTCATTTTTCTGCCTTTATCCAATCCAGTTCCCTTCTCTGAGCTGAGGATAGAAGAAAAATAAGCAAATTTTTTGTCATCTGTGAGAATTGATGTGGTAATTTTACTGACAATCACCAGAGAAAGCTAAAGAAAGGATGACATTCTGGCAGATGCTATCCTACATGGTTATCAACAGAGAAGCAGAGGTTGTTGAGGCATCAAACAATGTACAAGTCCATGAATCAGTCAGACAGCGAAGTTCTCTTAAAACAAAAGATCACAATATATAGATTTTAATAGGAATATTTTCTTTTTAAAGAAAAGGTCATATATTGTCACAATGACCCAAGTTCTAAAAATGTTATCTTCTTTAAGTGTTACTAGTATTTTAATGATGCTTCCCTGGGGCAGTTCATATTCTATATCATCAGCAAATCAGAGAACATGAACAGTTTTCATCTTTAACTCTTTCGGAGTGATAGCTTTAGCAGATTTCTCTTTGGAATAGAAATTTAAACTAGCAGGGGAAACCAATGTAATCTCAATTATCTAAATGTCACAGGAGACAGAATAAGTTTGGATAACTGAGGGAATTGTCGATGTAATTAATAGATACATGGGGACAGGTAGTGTCATAATTAAAATATGGATAATTCTAGGAATTGCCACACTGGGTCTTTACATGGTCCATCTACATCAGTAATCTGTTTCTGACAGTAACAAGAATGAGATATTTCAAAGGAAGGAATAAGATTATCTACAATCAGCAATTATGGAATAATTTGCACAGAGGAGAAATTTATTCCTAACCCTTTTAGATTAATTTATGACATTCAACACCAGGGTTTATATTTTTTATAAATGTATTATCTTTTCTAATGTACTTGTGTATGTTCTTATTGGCCGCATAGATATATGATAAATTGTTCATTGTTCCTAAGGTCTATGGCCTCAGTGATATTTTGTGGCAATGAGTTCCACAGACTCTATTGTTTCCCTAACCCTCAAGAATGTTGAACTTTATTATATTGTGATATCAAGTATAGTAGTTCTTAAAATTGTGTATTTAGGAATAGCTCAAATGTAGACTCACCTTATTCATGTGTACTTTCTAGCTCTCTGTCCCAAAAAGCAGACATCTAATGTGTCAAAAAATATTTTTTCTTGGTGTGTCCTAATCTGACAGTCAATCAAGGTTGTACTGTGTAGTAAAATAGGTTGTCTTAAGTGTTGTCGGCATATTGCATATTTCCTGCCATTTTAGTATAGGGTGAAATTACTTTTAGAAAAACACTCATGATGGAACCTCACTTTTTTAGGTATCTTTTTTTAAACTTATGAGTCTTTCCATTCCTTATCAACCTCCTCCTCACAGTCTTTAGCCAGGCACATCATGGTTCTTATGGGGGACTTCAATTACCCTGACATCTGCTGGGAAGGTAATACAGCAGTGCACAGGCAATCCAGGAAGTTTTTGTAGACTATTGAGGACAACTTCCTAGTACAAATGCTGGAGGAACCAACTAGGGGCCTTGCACCTCTAGACCTATTGCTCACAAACAGAGAAGAATTGATCAAGGAAGTAGAACGAAATGGCAACCTGGGCAGCAGCGACTATGAGATGGTAGAGTTCAGGATCCTGATCAATGGAAGGAAGGAAAGAAGCAGAGCACACACCCTGGACTTCAGAAAAGCAGATTTTGGCTCCCTTAGGGAGCTGATGGGCAGGATCCCTTGGGAGGCTGATCTGAAGGGGAAAGGTATCCAAGACAGCTGGCTGTATTTTAAAGAAACCCTGTTAAAGGCACAGGAAGATAACATTCCGATGTGCAGAAAGAACAGCAAATGTGGACAGCGACCAGCGTGGCTTAGCAGGGAACTCTGCGGGGAGCTGAAACATAAAAGGGAAGCTTACAAGAAGTGGAAGCTTGGACAGATGACAAGGGAGGCCTATAAAGATATTGCTCAGGACTGCAGGGAAAAAATCAGAAAGGCCAAAGGATAATTGGAGTTGCAGCTAGCAAGAGATGTGAAGGATAACGGAAAGGGGTTCTATAAGTATGTTAGCAACAAGAAAAGGATCAGGGGTGGTGTAGGTCCCTTACTCAATGGGGCAGGCACCCTCTTGGTGGATGATGCAGAAAAGGCTGAAGTACTCAATGCTCTTTTTACTCAGTCTTCACAGGAAGGGCCAGCTCCCAGGCTACTACATGGGGTAACGCGGAATGGAGAGAAGAGTGGCCCTCGGTGATGGAAAGTCAGGTTAGGGACTACTTAAAGAAATTGGATGTGCACAAGTCCATGGGGACGGATGAACTGCATCCGAAGGTGCGGAGGGAGTTGGCTGAAGTGATGGCAGAGCCGCTGGCCATTGTTTTTGAGAACTCGTGGCGAACAGGAGAGGTCCCGGAGGATTGGAAAAAGGGAAATATAGTACCTATCTTCAAGAAAGGGAAAAAGGAGGATCTGGGGAACTACAGACCGGTCAGCCTCACCTCAATCCCTGGGAAAATCATGGAGCAGGTCCTCAAAGAATCCACCCTGAAACAGTTGGAGGAAAATAGAGTGATCAGGAGCAGTCAGCATGGATTCATCAAGGGCAAATCGTGCCTGACCAACCTGATTTCCTTCTATGATGAGATGACTGGATTTGTGGATACGGGAAGTGCCGTTGACGTAGTATACCTTGACTTTAGCAAGGCTTTTGATATGGTTTCCCCACAGCATTCTCGTCAGCAAGTTAAGGAAGTATGGGTTAGGCGAGTGGACCGTAAGGTGGATAGAAAACTGGCTAGGTCAACAGGCTCAGTGGGTAGGAATCAATGGCTCAATGTCTAGTTGGCAACCGGTAACGAGTGGAGTGCCCCAGGGGTCGGTCCTGGGGCCGGTTCTATTCAACATCTTCATTAATGATCTTGATGATGGTATAGACTGCGTGCTTAGTAAATTCATGGATGACACTAAGCTGGGGGGAATAGTAGATACTCTGGAGGGCAGGGACAGGATCCAGGGAGACTTGGACAAATTGGAACACAGGGCCTAAAGAAACCTCATGAGGTTCAACAAAGACAAGTGCAAAGTCCTATACTTAGGACGGAAAAATCCCATGCACTGCTACAGGCTGGGGACCAATTGGCCAAGTAGCAGCGCTGTAGAAAAGGACCTGGGCGTTATGGTGGACGGGAAGATGAATATGAGCCAACAGTGTGCTCTTGTTGCCAAAAAGGCCAATGGCATATTAGGCTGCATCAGTAGGAGTATTGCTAGCAGATTGAGGGATGTGATAATTCCCCTCTATTCGACACTGGTCAGGCCGCATCTGGAATACTGTGTCCAGTTTTGGGTTCCCCACTACAGAAAGGATGTGGACAAATTAGAAAGAGTCCAGCAGAGGGCAACAAAAATGATTAGGGGGCTGGGGCACATGACTTATGAGGAGAGACTGAAGAACTAGGCTTATTTAGTCTACAGAAGAGAAGACTGAGGGGGGATTTGATAGCAACCTTCAACTACTTGAAGTGGTGCTCCAAAGAGGAGGGAGGTAGGCTGTTCTCGATGGTAACAGAGGACAGAACAAGGAGCAATGGTTTCAAGTTACAGCTGGGGAGGTCGAGGTTGGATATTAGGAAAAACTTTCTCACTAGGAGGGTGGTGAAGCATTGGAATGGGCTACCTAGGGAGGTGGTAGCATCTCCATCTTTGGAGATTTTTAAGGCCCGGTTAGACAAAACCCTGGCGGGGCTGATTTAGTGGGAGTGGTCCTGCTTTTTAGCAGGGGGTATGACTAGATGACCTCATGAGGTCCCTTCCATCCCTATTATTCTATGATTCTATCACTGGATATCCCTCATAAAAGAGGTCATGTTCTTTGAAGACAATTAAGTAATATATTTAAAAGTAGTTAAACAATAATTTAGTATTTTCAACTCCACCCTTCACATCTTTGTTCAGTCCCATTGTTTTTGCTTTCCAGCCCCACTGGGACTTCTTTGATCTTGCTCAGTTCTATGGCCTCAGTTATGCCTTAGGGCAGTGAGATCAACACACTTTCTTATTCCCCTAACCCACAAGAAACTTTATTATAGTCTCAGTTGTGGTAGTTTCTTGATGAAATGTTTGTTACTTAGGGCTAACTCAAGAGTAGTTGCTTTTTATTCATGTAGTACATAAGTTAAAAATTGGTAAAAATTTAGGTAAAAACTGGGTAGAGTTGTAAAAGTGAAGGGACTGTGGGTGGGAATTGATGGTAAAAGAAAATGTTAATCAACACTTTTTCTTCCAAGCCTTAACCCCTTTCTCTAGTTACAGCTGTATTTTCACTATGGGGCTTTTAAAAAGGAGAGTAACATAAATGCCATTGCTGTATGAAAGTGTTAGTATTACAATATGAAACTTCATAAGCGATCTCCTAGCAACTGAGATATAAATAGGGTTGGCAGAGTCCAATTTTTATTTTTTGTAATTTCAATAGCAAACATTGATGATTATGTTTAATTATTTAAATTTTCACAGGTGTGGAAAATTGGGGACTGGGGCCAGACAATTATTTAATGACAGAAGATGCTGAAATTCAAAAGTAAAAGCTTTATAGCTATTAAAACACAAATTATCACTATCATGTCAAAATATACAAAGTGAATATCTTTAAATCAAACTCTAATAAGTTCTCAAGCAGTACTTTTCTTACTTTGCCTATCAGTAAATTTCTGTTATTATGACAGAAATATTTTCGTTGATTTCTGTGAATACAGGGAAATTGATGTTTACTGATGGTTACCAAAAACAATCTAATTCTTTCAAGCCTACTTATAAATACTAGGAAACAGCGTACTAATAAACTTATCTTCATTTAAATGTATTGCAGCCATTCTGTGTATTGAGGCTCAAAAAGGGACTGCTGAAGTGGAAGAAAACTGCTTGAGTCCAAATTCACTGCCCATTTAAAATTATAATAATCATGAATACATACTTATTTAAGAAGAAATGCAAAGGCAATCTTAGATAATAGGAACACATGAGACAAAGGACATGATCTGATCCAGATGGAAGCTGAAATATTTTTTAAAAAAATGTTTATCAGTCTAAAAGTTAAATAAAAAAATCAAAATAGATTCAGATTGTTTATAATTATAAACATCTGAGTTATGCTGTTTTCTTGGAATAGTGTTATTATTCTTCTCTGCTGAGGGTCCTGATTCAGCAAACTGTGTAAACTCATGCCTAATTTAAAGCACAAACCTAATCCCATTATTCACAAGCTTAAATTTAGGCACATACTTAAGAACCTTTCTGAATTGGGGTCCAAGGCCTCAGTTCAGGAGAGCATTTATGCATGTGCTTAAATCCATTCCCATTCCAGATAACACTTACATTCATGCTTATCTTACATCAGGGCTGGCCATGACTGGAGATCAGACATAGGATGAGGAGGGCCAGGGCTCTGAGATAGCATCACTGTCTACACTGGCAAGTTAGTTTGAATTAAGGAGGCTTAATTCAAACTAACTAAAGCCATGGCTACACTAGGCTTTAGTTGGTTCGAATTAAGGGCTTCCTTAATTCGAACTAATAAATTTGAATAGGGTATTCGAACTAAGGGGTTAATTCGAACTAACTAATTCGAATTAACCAATGTGGCCATGTTAATTCAAACTAATTTCTTAGTTCGAATTAACTGGCCATTGAAATGAATGGGGATCGCTAATTCGAACTAACATTCCAGTGTGGCCATGCTAGTTTGAATTAAGCTAATTCGACCTAACTAAAATTAGTTCGAATTAGTTAGTTCGAACTAACTAATTCGAACTAATTTTAGCAATTGTAGACATAGCCAAACATTCTCGCTCTCAGGTGCTTGACTGGTTGGTTCTTGCTCACACACTTAAGGTCTAACTGATCCTCATAGACCACTGGGTCACGGACTATGTCGGAAGGAATTTTGAATGTTGAGATCTAACTTTCCTGCGCAACTCCGCCCTGGACAGGCGCATGCAAGCAGGCACCTGCTTGCCCCTTCGCAGCCCCTGCTCGACCCTCCGAGAGGCATTCTCCTGCTTCTACCGTGCCGCCAGGTGTGCCTCGGCCCATTCGCTGATGAGGATCAGCGACGCATCCTCCTTCTCCTCCTGATCGGGCCTGGTGGGGTGCCTGGTAGGGTGGCGGGTCGGGACCCGGGTGGGGGGCCTGGTGTGTTGCCAGGAGTGCCACGTGTCAAGGGCGCAGGGGCTGCTGGGGAGAAGCAAAGAGGAGAGTCCCTACCATTAGCTGGTGCTGTGTGCAGCCTGACAGCAGTTGCTGTCCCCTGACCATCATCCTGCTTCCCACTCCCTGTCCCCTTGGTACACGCCGGTGTGCTGTGCTGCCCAGATCAGGTACAATGCCTACGGTGGTGAGCTGCAGGCAGCCCTGCCCTGGGGGTCTGTCCTGAGGCCATGTGCTACTGGTGTCAGGTGCATGCTGTCTGTCCTTGGTGCTCCCACCTACTGTCCCCCATCCCATCTCCAGACACTCCACTTCACTGCTCGGCTCCAGCTCCCCAACCCCACCACCCAGCCCTTCTGCCCCTGTGGAAGGCCCTGCGCACTCCCCCGACCTTGTCCCTGGGCCATGTCCCCCTGCAGTCCCTATACCATAGGCATGCCCAGCCCTTCCCTCAGGGAGGGAGGGAGAGAGGGAGGGAGCACTCACCGGCAGGGGCTGCAGGTGTCTGGTGCGCTGTCCCCTCGCCTGAGTCATCTTCAGCAAGAGGAACCTGCTCCTCCTCCTCGGTGGTGGTGTCTGCCATCAGGGCAGGGATGAGTTCTGGGCTGGTGGCAGGCTCCGGGGCTGATGGGGTGCCCTGCTGCTGGCTGGTCTCCCCTTCCTCCAGCACCACAGTCTCGTCCATCGAGCCCTCCTCCTGGTTGCCCTCGAGGGAGGGGGGCTCGGTGGCATCGATGATGTGGGCTGGGAGGCTGTCACTCTCCTGCCCCAGAAAGGCATCTGGCTACTGGTAATACTGGCAGCTGGTGGTGGGGGCTGCCCCTGTCTGGAGCATCTCCTGGGCCTTTCGGTAGCCTTGGCGGAGGTCCTTTATTTTCACCTGGCCCTGCTGGGTGTCCCAGGTGTGGGCCTCGGCAGTCAGGGTCCGGGAGATGGAGGCATACACCTCCCAGTTGTGGTGGCTACCCTGCAACTGGGAGGTGACTACCTCGTCCCTCCAATTGGCCAGCAGGTCCAGGATTTCCTGGTGGCTCCAGAATGGGGCCCACTTGTGGCACTGGCTGCTCTGCTCTGCCATGGTTGCAGGGGCAGGCCTGGGCAGCTCTGAGGAGCAGGGTGGGCAGGGCTGTGTCCTGCCCTGTGGTTGGCCAGGACAGGCTCTTCCTGTGCCAGGAACCCTGGGAGGGAGGTCTGGAGTCCATGGAGAGTGACTTAGTGCTACTCTGCATCTACACTGGCTTAAGTAGACTTAATAAAAGCCTAATGTGGACGCAGAGTAGTTTGTTGACTTAAGCCTCCTTAATTTAATTTGTAAGTGTAGATGCAGTTTATGACTCTATGATTTCACTGGGATTTGAGCATGTGCATGTTTAAGTGCTCTGCTGAGTTAAGATACTTTTTGAATTACAGACCTAAGGCTCAGATTTTTACAGCAACAGATCAGATTGCTGATAGGTACAGATATTAAATCCCAGCCAGTGGGATTGTTTGTGAGTTGAAATGCCTTTGATCTTTTCTGTGAAACAGGGAAATTCAGTATATCTTCCATGATTTTTTAAAGACAATTTAAGAATGAATGGGTGCTCCAAAGAGGAGGAAGCTAGGCTGTTCTCAGTAGTAACAGAGGACAGAACAAGGAGCAATGGTTTCAAGTTACAGCTGGGGTGGCCAAGGCTGGATATTAGGAAAAACTTTCTCACTAGAGAGTGGTGAAGCATTGGAATGGGTTACCTACGGAGGTGGTGGAATCTCCATCTTTGGAAACTTTTGCAGCCTGATTAAACAAAACCCTGGCTGGGATGATTTAGTAGGAGTGGTCCTGCTTTTAACAGGGTTTGGACTAGGTGACCTCATGAGGTCCCTTTCAACTCTAAAGCTATGTCTACACTGGCAAGTTAGTTCGAATTAAGGAGGCTTAATTCAAACTAACTAAAGCCATGGCTACACTAGGCTTTAGTTAGTTCGAATTAAGGGCTTCCTTAATTCGAACTAATAAGTTAGAATAGGGTATTCGAACTAAAGGGTTAATTCAAACTAACTAGTTCGAATTAGCCAATGTGGCCATGTTAATTTGAACTAACCGGCCATTGAAATGAATGGGGATCGCTAATTCAAAGTAAGCAAGTGCCATCAATGGCACTTGCTTAGTTCGAACTAACTTTTTCTAGTTCAAATTAAGCTAATTCGAACTAACTAAAATTAGTTCGAATTAGTTTGTTCGAACTAATCAATTCCAACTAATTTTAGCAAGTGTAGACATAGCCTAAGATTCTATGATTCTGATTTTAAGATATTAAGGATAAATGAAACTCAGGTTCTCCCTTTTCATGGTTTTAACCAAAAGTGGGCCGGATCCACCAGTGCAGTAACTAGTGCCACACCATTGCCATGTAGCTAGTTCAAGAAAGATTATTAACAGAGCTGGGCAGAAATTTGTGTCCAAAACCTTTCTCATCTGAAAAATGTGGATTTGGTCTATTGATAGGGTATAAACCCCTTTTCTCTCCTCCTCTTTGGACAAGATAGAGACACTGTGAGTCGCTGAGACAAGGACAAGCCACCCCCAGGAGTCAGGCTGCAGACCCTTTCTTTTGCGGGGATGTTGAATTCTACGTATTTTGTTGGACTCTGTTACCCCAGATCGGTGCCCTGTGGAATGTTCTGATGGGAGGTGGGGTGGGGGAGTTTCAGCATCTTTCTTGTGATTGTGCTGGTGCCTTGCCAGTATTGGAAGTTCACCTAGTTGAATGTCCTGATTTCTCACCTGTTTACTGTGGGGACAAAATATAAGGAGAGGTCCTGGGGACAAAAGGACTAGGTACATAGTGGCTGCCTGGGCAACTCTACAGACATCTCTCTCATGCTAATCTTTTCAGAATGCTTTTCTGCCATTCTATTAATAGAGCTGCACTGAGGGGAGAGAGAGAGAGAGAGAGAGAGAGAGAGAGACTGGCAGTGAACACTGAAACCTACATTAATGCTTGCAAGCCAAGCCTACTTGGGAGTGCACCGAAAGGTTGTGCATGGAGCTGGCTACAGAAGTGTGGATAGACAAACTTTCCCAAGGCTACTTCTGTCAATATAGCTGGAGGAGTATAGGGCTTGTTAGTGTCCTAGGCTATTTTTGTCCAAAGTCAGAAGGCTCCCTTAATTTCCCCTGTGTCCCTTACTCCAGAAATTTGGCTTCCCATGAGGAACATTGAGGATAAGGGGTAGGAGAGAGCAGAAGAAGCAATCTGCTGCACGCAATGGTCTGAGACAAGGAACTGGTGCTCAACTAATCTATGAAGTAGAGAGAACCTAACTATTCTATAAAAATCTAAGAGGTTTCAGCAGAGCTGCATGCCTTAGAAGACAGACTGGCAGACAGTACCGAGCAGTCAGCATTAGTACCAGTGAGTGTGTCATTGTGAGAAACAAAAATTATGGTAAGCTATAAAATCCCCTGGCTTGAATTTTCCAAGCCCTATGAAGGAGCAAGATTCTAATGATAAGTGATGTACTAGTCACTGGTTTTTTTTATGGAAACATTTAGTCTCCTGTAACTCGCATCTTAATGTATTTTTCTAATAGAGTAAATGATTATGAGTTATAACTGATTAGTATAGTTCTTACTCCACAGCAAACAGTAAATGGTGGCACCAGCTCTTCACTGTAACTAGTTTCTCGTCTAACTCGAATGCTGAAAATCCTATTTTCCTGTGGAGTAATGTTATCATATTCCATTTGATAGTGCACATTGTCCTAGATTTAACGATCTTCTGCAGTTAATGATGATGAACAGCTATGCAATGAGATGTCAGGTTTTGACTGTGCCTGTTTGCAAACTCTGGTAATTATGCTCCGTTGTCTAATTGCATATTTTATTGATGTTTTGCTGACATGTTTTTAAGCAATATTTTGTGATTGCAGAAAACTAATGGTACAGATCTCTGCTCATTATCTTACTTTTACGTTTGATTTGTCTGATTGCTGCAGGTGGAAACAATAGGTGATGCATACTGTGTTGCAGCCGGGCTCCATAGAAAGAGTCTTAGCCATGCAAAACCCATTGCTCTGATGGCTCTGAAGATGATGGAACTTTCAGAAGAGGTACTTACACCAGATGGGAGACCTATTAAGGTAACCACACAGCTCTGTATTCACAGCTAGTCACTGGAATCTGAGTATGTCTATCAGATTCTGGATGGTGATGCAAGTGAAGTCCGTTCTTAGGCATTTGCAGTATAATCAAGATGTCCCCATATGTGGCAATGCATCTTTGGTCATATTAATTTTGTTGATATTCCTCAGCAGTCACATAGGGCTCTGTCAATCTGCTCTCCCCACATCCCATTGCCAAATTGCTGACAACCCTAATAACGAAACTGCTGGTGGCCTATTCACCCCCTCTGGCAGGCAGAATCTCCTCCTCTATTTAACCCCTAATGCTTCCTGGTGACCTAGCAACACAAGGTGAGGTGAGGAAAACCATAGAACTTTCCACAGGAATTCCCAGCTCAGTTTCAGTTGTTCTGCTTCTTATCATGCCCTGCTAGCCTTTTAGCTTGTTTGCATCTGTGTTAGGGTGTCCAAAGAGGAACCTGGTCACAGGTGAGGAAGAAATTGGAGGGAGGAACACACATGGCTTCCTTTCCCAAAGGACATGCCATATGTGGGTTTACTATATGTGCTCAGTAGGGAATTTTTTTTTAAAAAGGCACAGAATGTCCCGTTTCTAATCAGAACCCCCTGCGTAACATGAAATAAGGAAGACTCATACACATATCTGTATGCCATACTGTACCCTATTACTGTGAATGGGGCTTCTTTATTATTCCTGGCTTTACATTTTCTTACTACTATACCGTTTTATTGGTTAAATTGTACTTCCTGAAATGCAGACTTTTAATTTTCCAAGGCATATCACTATCAAAGAGAATTTGTTATTGAAATAGGAAGGGTCTCCTCTAGAGCAATTTTCAGGGCAGACTGATTGACAAAGGCCATGCAAGGGAGAAGCCCCCCCCCCCTCCACCAGAGGACCTTTGCATGTTGGTCTGAATCACATGGTGAGGAGTGTAATTGCTAGAACTAATTGGAAAACAAAGGTTTTTTCTTGATTTGGGGGTAAGAACACAAATACCAAAAATAACCCTTTGTTGCTTTTAAACCTGCTGTCCATTAATTTCATATGGTGACCCCTAGTTCTTGTATTATGAGAAAGAGTAAATAACACTTCTTATTTACTTTCTCCACATCAGTAATGATTTTATAGACATCTATCCTATCCTCACTTATTCATCTCTTTCCCAAGCTGAAAAGTCCAACTTTTATTAATCTCTCTTCATAGGTAAGCTTTTCCATATCCCTAATCATTTTAGTGGCCCTTTTCTGTACCTTTTCCATTTCCAATATTTCTTTTTTGAGATGGGAGACCAGATCTGCATCCATTATTCATTTCAAGAGGTCATCAGACCATGGATTTATAAGGAGGCAATATGATATTGTCTGTCTTATTATCTATCTTTTTTTTTTAATGATTCTCAACATTTTGTTAACTTTTTTGACTGCTGCTGCCCATCTCCCTTTGATTTCAATGAGAGCTGAATTGTGCCTTTAGCTTCTGTCCAGGAAAGGTTCTTCTGAAAACTATGCACATTTCTGTACTCCTTTCCTGCCTTGTTGAAAATAGAGTGTTGATATGTTTGTGGTTGTTTTATAATATAAAATATATGTAAGTATTCATATATTTTAAAATCACTGAAAATTAGATACTAGTCTTGCCAGTTGTCTTTGACCTCTGTCTATCTTTTAAATGTCTGTGATTGCGTTGACGTGTTTTTGTCTCTGTCCAAAGCTGTCTTCATTAGTCAGTGTACTACAGAAGCAGTTTTAGAGAAGTGAGTCAGTTAATGCACTGAATCACAGACACAGATTTAAAATAAAATTGTAATCATGTTAGTACTAATGTACCTACTGTACTCATTTTGTGTTTCTCCCAGTAAAACAGCTTGTTTAACTGCAGGAAATGTTTTTTCTTTGAGTGACTGCCCAGATTCATTCCACAGTTGGTGTCTGCGTACCCAACATGCAGCCATCAGAAACCTTTTCCTGCAGCAGTATCTGTTAGCTGGCTTGAGCATGCTCTTCCACTGTGCACCACTGTGTGTAGATATAAAAGACAGAGCCTCTGGTAACTCCCCTCAGCTCCTTCTTACCGCCGGTGGCAATTGTTGGAACTCCTGTTCAGTGCCAGAACAGTTTCTATCAGCTCCAGATATAGTATAGCTAGTTTAGTAATTTCAGCTCTTTAAAAAAAAAAAAGTTTTTTTAATGTTTTCTTCCTGTTTTTGGGTGCTGCTGTCAGCACTGAGGCATGCCTTGATCATCAGATTTCAAGCCATGTGCTTCTTGCTCCAGGCCTATGGTGGTGAGCACAATAGGTATCTGCAGTGCCTAGTAAAAGGCCTGTCCAGGCTTACTGGGAATTCAGACCTGGAACAGAGAAGGACAGGAAGGCTATGCTTACATTCCTACCGATTAAGGTGGCACTCAGGCCACCATCAGAGCAGTCCCAGTCTTACTCAGAGCCAAGAGTTGCAGCTTCATTGAGAAAAATGCTTCCTGTGTTTCTGTAGTCCCAGTACAATCTACCTCACCCATGCCAAGGAAGAACTATAAGTCGCTAAAGAGGCTATGACTAAGGGATGATCTCCACCTTCCAAGCCTAGTAAGAGGGTCAAGAAGGAGTTGAGTAGAGTGCATCAGAAATCTAACCATTCCTCCTCCACATCACTTCCTAAGTTGACACTGTTGTTTTTTTCACTGGAAAGGTGTACCCCGGGGCTAGAAGTGGCCCCATCAACTTCATAGGCACAGCAACAAGTAATGATCTCGCTGCTGACTACATGAGAGAGATTTGCAGTGGCAATGATTTTGCAGCCTCTCAGTGCAGTTGGATCCTTCAGCGCCATCGCCCTATCAGGCACCAGCTCCAGCAGTTCTGATTTAGTACCGCACCGGCTCCCTACTTCTCAGGTAGTGGGGCCACTGGTACCATCCCAAGAGAAGCCAGCAATGGTAGTGAGGTTCCTCCTATCCCTGTGTTCTCGGCACCAGTGGCCAGCACTGAGGGGAACTGACCTTCTGTGGCAGGAGGAAGTGGAATCTTTGTGGTTGGTCTGGAGTGGAATTTATCTCTCACAAGCCTGAAGACTCTCCAGTCCCCTCACAGATCCTCACATCCCAACGATAGGAACTGCCTTGGAAATGTGGTCAGGAACTCATTGGGGTTCTGCCCCATACCAGTGGCCTTTTTTAAAACACATGGGGATTTATTCCACCTTTCAGATCTTCCCCTCATTATGCCTACTCAGTACCCTCATCTAGATGTGTGGAAACTGTGCACTAAGATGTCTCATCTCCAGTATCTGGTACCAGGCATCAGGAAGAGGTCCGAGAAGCAGAGGAACAGCTGGTGGGAGGAATTCAATTAGTTCCTGTCTTGACTTCCTTCTCATCCTCTCCACATAACATGGTTTCTGCAGAGGCAACTTGGCTCCATCTTAGTGATATTAAAGCTCATGAGGAATTGCTAAAGAGGGTGGCTGTGGAATTGGGCATTCGGGTCAAGAAGATCAGGGCATTCGCACATTGCCTGACACATTTTATTGATGCAGGTCTCTCTAGGATGGCTCTACGAATTAATGAAGGAATACTAGAGCCTATAAAGATATTATGGTTGACCCCATCCTTATGGCATCTAATCTCAAATAGAGCAGAGTACAAGTACTATGTGCTTTCCCAAGGTTTTGAATATCTCTACACCCACCCATTTCCTGGGTCATTAGTTGTTACAGCAGCTAATGAGAGAAAGTGACGGGCATCAGGCTGCACCTCCAAATCAAAGGATGCAAAGAGACTGAACTTGTTCGGCAGGAAGGTTTATTCAACTGAGAATTTGCAGCTTTGAATGGCCAACCAACAGGCTCTCTTGGAGTGAAATTATTTTAATTCATGGGGCTCCATTGGGAAGTTCAAAAAGCTGGAGTTCTCTTCCCTGGTGAACCAGGGCAAACTAGTCAAAAGACCATAGATTGATGTTAGGCTGGATGCAGCAGACTGGCTGAGAACATGGCTTCTGGGGTTGCTCCATAGAGATCCTCTTGGTTACTGTGTTCTGGTTTTCCCTATGAAATCTTCCAGACTTCTTGTCTGAGAGTCCTTCTCTGTTCTTAGACCAGGTGGACAGCAAACTCCATTGGCTTAAAGAGTTAAGAGCCACTTTAAGGTCTTTGAAATTGTACCTATCTGCCCAGGTCAGAAATTGATATTGACCTCAGCAGATGCACCATTTTTCCACTCCACTTCTTCGTCGGGAGCAGTCAAAAAAGAAGTTCAGAGGTTATAGGTACTGGCCTCCTCTTCCTGCTGCTTCAACAACTGCTGTGGCCCTTCAAGTCATCTGGAAGTGCCAAACAGTCATGTCAGCGGGCAGGTAAGCTCACCAAATTTCCCCACCTTTTAAATTGTCTGTCCCATTTTCTCAGTGAGTGATCTCAAATTAGTTCAGACCAGTCAGTCTTCCTCTCACCATTCCTCTTCAGAGACCACTGTCATAAGGGGCACCTCCTTCAGGAGGTACAATTTCTTCTTCTGTTGGGAGGCACAGAGGAGATTCCAAATGATTTCAGAAGGAAGGAGTTTTATTCCCACTATTTCCTGATCCTGAAAGTAAAAGTAGGGGGTCTCAGACCAAATTTAGACCTGTGTCAACTCAGCAGAGTCTTTAAAGAGATGAAGTTTTGCACAGTCATCCTACCATCTATTATCTTCTCCCTGGATTCTGGAGACTAGTGTGTCACGTTTGACTTAAAAGGTGCCTTTTTTATGTGGGAATCAATCAAGCTCGCAGGAATTACCTCAGATTTCTGGTAAATCAAGATAATTACCATTTCACCATACTACCATTGGGCCTGTCAACAGTTCCCCAATCTCTTTACAAAAGTTATGGCAGTCGTAGCTCAGAAGATCAGGAATCCACCTTTACCCCTATCGAGATGACTGGCTTGTCAAGAACCAGTTCAAACTGTGGGTACAATGCAGTGTATCCTTGATCCAGTCAATATTCAATTCTTTGGTATTGCTAGTCAATGCAGACCCCCTAGTACTGGCCCTATGCACCTCTCCATGACTTTATTGTTCATCATTTGCATCCTGCCCATGACTTGTAATAAAAATACTCATGCCAAAATTTTAGCCTTATTTGTGAGTCACCAAGAGTGGAAGGCCCATGTGAAATCACACCTAGAAGAAAAAAAAAGTTACTAACCTGTTTGGTAATCCCCTTTATATTAGAGTTTTGTCAAGGAGGAACTAAGGGACGACTCTTCCCTTTATAGTTGCCTGCGGTGATGCATGACAGTAGAAGACGCTCAAGCCACCCAACAGGTATCTGTATGGGAAAAAGTTTCCTACACCTCTGCACTGTGCACACAGACATGAAGAGTGGAATACACATATGCAGTACCTCTTGAAGAACAAAAGCCACTAAGATGCTAAGTTTAGTAATAGTTTTTCAGCCTGCCATAGAATATATTAAACTGCAAACCATTGAAGTTTAACTTTGGATAATGAGCTTGCAGTTTTTCATATAAAATTATTTCTCCACACCCCGTTTATTTTTTATAAAAGTTTCTACTGTGAAGCAGAAACAATTATGCCATCTTGGTATTTACAGGGATTTCTTTTCCAGAGATAACGTTTAACTAACCCCTCTGAGATCATAGCTGGAAGCAGAGAATTTAGAAATGAACTACTATAAATGGGTAGTCATGCTGATTACTAGCCTGTATTTTTCTTAATTGCTGACTGTTTAGGAATTTTTAAAAAAACATATCCTTCCCATTGTGAATTTGGTTCAGTTATGGTGCCTTCAGAGGTGTTATTTCCCCAGAAAAATGGGAAAATATCTAGAGAAAGCCTAGCTGGTGCTTTGGGGCTAGAACTAGATTTGTTTTGCTCCTACGGGAATTTGGGGCTATATGATTATGGGGCACTAAGCATGTTTACATACAAATAAACTTTTCTGGTATATTTTGTGGTCTTATGAGGGTCAAATTCACAAAAATATGAATGTTTACATATTTGCTTCATATACGAAGTAATGCTTGCTATAAAAACTGACAGTTTGTGAGATAACAGTAAAGGAAGTTAACAACTAGAAAAAACAATGGTAAAATAAAGCAATAAATGGAAAGCTACCAAATCATAAAGTTGGAAATAAAGGCCAGATTTTCATAAAAGTGCACAAACAAAATACACTTACAGATGACCAGATATACATTTAATTAGCCTTTTGTGAGTGCAGTTAACCTGGGCTTTACAATAATTATGGTAATCATAATCAGATTTTGTGCATGGAATTAGGAGAATCTGGCGCTTAAAACAACATTCATGTGACCTTATAAACGACCTGTAATCTTGATGAAACTTGATACTGGCTGCAAGTACATGAATTTGGTCTGTTAAGAGGCTTGTTTAATATCCAGTGCATCACATCTCTCAGCACTTGGGTGAGCTGGTCTGTAGCAAAAGCATTTCCAGAGCTTTGTCGTCAGTAGTGCTAAAGGAAGCAAAAGTGAGAGAGGAAAATGGAGGTCCTGATCCTGTATTCCTTGCACATTCTTCTATGTCCTGTGATTTACAATGGACTAAAAGCTTTCTGGTGTTAGCTGAGAAAGCAGGAAAGTAGTAGACCAGATAGCCTTCAGCCCATCCTCCCCCCACTATTGTACTACAAAATCTCTTCTGTGATTAGTTTCTTTAAGAAATACTGCTAACAGCAAATCAATTGATATGGCAACTTTGAGTAGTGGGCAGATCCTGAGTTGCTTATTTATTTTGTACTCTGTCCATACCCTGGCAGGCTCCCATTGACTTCAAGGTGAGTTAAGAATTGAGTACAAGCTACAGACTTTGGAATCTGACTCTGTGCATATATAATAGGATAGCATATACATTTATACTCTTTCACTAAGATATATTTCTTATTCCAAAAGTCTTCATTTGATTTATGTTGTGCCCTACTGATTATACTAAGAACAGGATGTTTGTAGTTGTATGACAAAATTGATTTAAAACTATCTCGTATACTTAAAAGGGCATTACTGGAATTCAAGATCTGTTTCTTATCTCCCTGTGTTTCTTTTATATATAGAGGCAGCATATTAATTTTAATAGCTAGAGTGAATACTGTAAAAGGAATTCTCTAGAATTTTGACCTTCAAAGATAAAGGTTACTGTGCATATGTCATTTAATGTATTAAAATCCATAGGCATTATTTTAAGCATCACTTTTTATCATGCTTAAAATGCTGCTTAATTATATTATGTGTGTGTGTTCCAAAGAAATGAAAAGGTTTGGTGTTTAATTCTGACTGCTTAACTATAATCTTGTGATTTAGCTGGATTGATGGCTTTAATATTATTTAATAATAACGCATTTGTAGCCTTTCCAGTTTATCAGGAAGAAAAAAGCTTCACATAAAAGCTTATTCTAGAGGGTGCTGAATATGTTCATTATGACCTAAGACCTAAGATGGCACTAATATGTTTATGGACAGAGAAAGAGAACTCAGAAGGCTCAGAGGGAAAAGCTAACATTGATTTGCATAAAGCTGCTAAAATTAACTCTACAATTATGTAGATTTGTTGTGTGCAGCTGTTCCTGTTGAATGCATAAAAACAGTGCCCTATCGGAGAAATTCAAAGCATGTTTTAAGACATGTTGCTTCACAGAGGAAAAATATCATGTCTCTATGAAATTACAATGTTACAACAGCATGAGAATTAGGCATATAAATGCTTTTATCAGGGTAGTGATGTAAACATATGCTGCTTTCTATCTGGTCTCTGCTTGCTTACTAATGACTAGTTAATGATATAGCCTAAAGACCATAGTACAAGAAATGGCTTAGCTAATATTGAGTTAAACTGGATTAGTTTATTTTCGTTTAGGTAAGATTGGAACCTTTATATGCTTAATAAAGCAATGCAGAATTGTCTTTTCCTTTCTTTCTTCATTAGCAACAGACACTGGTTAGCAGACTCTCAGAGCTTGTGTAAAACTCAGATATGATTTTTACCAGTTTAATTTTGAAACAGATTTGTTAACTCTGCCCTAAGAGTGTGGTGTTAACAATTGCACTTCTATAACACGACTTCGTATATTGGCTTGATGAAAACACAAAATTACAAATAAAAGACCAATTTACATGTAGCACAAGCACTTTCCCTAGAAAGAATGGCTTGTGGTTAAAAAACTAGACTGGGACTCAGGTCCAATTCATGCTCTGTCATAGCTTTCCCATAGGACTTTCATCAAGTCCCTGAATTCCCCATCTGTAAAATGAGGGCAACTGTTCCTTCCTTCCATTTCTTTGTCTGTCTTGTCTACTTAAATTGTATTTTTTTCTCTCAGTTGGGGGTCTTTAAACTGATGAACAATAAATATTCATAATCCCAAACTCTCCACTGAAGTCAGAGGACCAAGGGAAAGAAGGGACTCCACAGAATTGCAATTGCTCATGCACACAGTGAATTTAATGATCATTTTCCATTACAACTATATAACAGATAAATGACTTACTTAGTATACTCAGAATCTTCTGGCTGTTCAGACGAACATGACCAATTCCATGTAGAGTCATAAAGTTTAGTGCCAGAAGGGACAACCAGATCAAATGTTTTGCAATCACAGGCCACCAACACCACTTTCAGATTGAACCCAACAACCAAAATTAGACCAAAATTTCACAGTGCACATGAGTGAGACAGCTATCATGGAAGGGAATTGATTAAGTGAGCTATAATCGGACAATTCTGGCAAGTGACCTGTACTGCATGTGGTAGAGGCAGGAAAAAAAGCATACAAGGTCACTGTCAATCTGATCTGAGGAAAAATTGCATCCCAATCCCACATGTGGCGATCAATTAGACCAGTGGCCTTCAACCTTTTTTGGATCAGCGACCAGTTTTTCAATATTTTCATATTTGCAATAAGTTTATCGCCCACCTACATAAATTGTTACTTTTTATAAATTGCCACTGTCGTTAAAGTAATTGTTACATTGTCGTAATGTTAATCTTTAAATAATTTTCAATGCATTTAAATTTTAAACTCAGATATTTTAAATAGGATATCAAATTTCATTCAAACAAAATATTCATTATTCGTACAAACTTATTATTAATAAAAATATGAAATTATATTAAAATAATTTTTCTTATTTTTTGTTTAATTTTTAATGTGACATTTGTGCTTAGTGCTCTTTAACCAGAGATTCAGTGTCAGGCTTTAAAGCTGTTAGGGTCAGACGAAGATCTTCTCTTTTTACTATGTCCAAGCGATTTCTTTCTTTTGTAAGAAGATGATTGATTGCACTAAAACCCGATTCAAATAGATACGAAGTTGGGAAAGCTAGTAGCCAGATGAGCATGGCTATTATCTCCTTCCTTCATTTTTGTAGCACCCACCAAAAATCATAAAATGCCCACCAGTGGGCAATATCGCCTGGGTTGAAGACCACTGAATTAGACCCTGAGCATATAAGCAAGAAACAGTCAGCTAAACAACTCAGAGAGAGAAGGCTCAGGACCATCTCAAAGCACTGGCGCACTCTTTCCAGTTCTCTGTCCTCAGCTGCAGCCATTTCTGATGCTTCTGTTGAGAAGACTACAAAAAACCTACTAGCATACTCTGTGAGGTGGGCACAATCCTTCCCTGACCCCAGCTCCTCTCTACTTTTATATGACGTGTCCCCAAATAATCTCTATGTAGAAAATATAATAATTTTCTTGAAGGTACTGAGTTTAATGGCTTCTGGTGGAGCAAACTTGCTGAATACAATGTGAAGTAAATGGCCGGTAGGAATGGAGTCATTTATTTATGTATTGTTACTCGGGCAACGCTCTTCACTGCTTGTTTTTAGTTCATGTTTCCGTCTTTTACCATTGGACTGGCTTGCTTTTACAAGCAGACGCCTAAATCACTGAAGTTGTGTCTGTTTTATCTAAACAGTTAAAAGCTGTAGTTCCCCTTTAGAATTGTTAAGACTGTTGGTGATGCGAATAGTCTCATCATCAGCATGTGGAAATCTGTACCGTAATGTTCCTTGCTTGAGCTGTGGTTTCCTAGCAACGTCTGCTTTTACCTAATGTCTAAATCAGTCTCCATAAGCTATAAAATATCCTATTTCAGGTTGGCTAACTTCAAATGAGAAATTATTTGTCATTTTCATGTGGAAGCATTGCTGCAAAAGAGCACGTTTGCATAGAGAACCATTTTTAGAGAATGTCTGAACAATGTGGTTATGCAACAGTAGTTCATGTGCTGCGTGAGTTTCCCAACGTTAGCACCTCACTTTAAAGATAATTCCTTTGTTGAGTATATGATCTGAAAAACTGCACAGTTCATAAGAAATTTACAAGTTTCATATCTTATTTTTAGGTGTGTGCTGAATAGACAATGAGCCAAATTCAGCTGTGGTGTAGTTCCATTGACTTTGGTAGAGTTTCATCTTCTGACACCTGATTTTTGCCCTGAGTCTTTTACAATGCCAGCTAAGAGGAGTTGGCCTGTAACACAACATGCTTCCCTCTTTTACGGTGTTTCAGGGTTTGTTGGTCTATCAGGGGCTTTTTCATCACTTCACTCATTTTATCTCCAGTACTTCCTTTCAATAGACTTTAATTGTATGTTTTACTGATGTTGTAATGAAGACCAAACGTTTTATTTCCAATTTCTTTTCCTTGTGAAGGGACTCCTTAATATCCAGTTATGCCATGTGCCCCTCTCTGACACTGTTGTTACATATGTGCTGCTATAACAAGGGCAATTAGAAGGGGATTTAACATATTTGGTAGCTCTAGTACAACAGCTTTATGGTATATGTGAATCTGAGAAGTTGAATGGAGTATTTATTTACTGAAATTGTCTTCTCCCCTGCAGCAAGTGTGGTGAAGACACTTTACGCCAATAGGAGAGAGCGCTCCTGTCAGTATAATGAAACCACTTCTGCGAGGCTGAAAAACTTCCTCCAAACCTGAAGGAATCTGGGAGGAGAGTGCTGGAGAGCTGCACATAGGGGACCCCAGCCCAGCCACAGCTTCCAAAGTTCCCTGACCTACCTGGTTGGGATGGGGGATTCCCTTAGCTTTGAAGTATGATGAGTGGGGGGGGGGGTGGGAGGCAGGGGGATTCCTGCAGGTCAGAGGGGACATAGACTAAGGGTTGGATGGAATCTGCGTAGGTGGGGGGGCTGCCCTTCAATCTCCTGCTGAGGCTGTGAAAGGCTCGGGGCTGTGACCAATACTCTTCCCCACCCTCCCGCCTCGTCCCTAGCTGTCCTGCTACTAATTGTGGCATGCAATTGGAATGGCCACTGCTTCCCAGCAGGACAATGCAGACTCCATTTCTCCAACCCCTCCCATCCCCCCAGTTCTCTAATACATCCCAGTGGTGTACTGAGGGACCCATGTGCCCAGGGACCAAGCCTACATTTGTTTCCCCCCCCCCGCCATGCAGGGCAGGAGATTTCCCAGTGTCACCCCCAGATGTCTGGGGGTGAGGGGTCTGTAGACTTGTGGGATGCAAATGTAGGATTCGCTGCCCCCCCTTACCCAATGCGAAGTGCCTGCCTCTCTCCCTGCAGCCTGGCACTGGCTCTAGTGGGGCAGCCTGTCCCCCTTTGCTTCTGTATTCCCTGCCCCCCAGAAGGGTCTGGCCAGATGGCACCCTCCTCCCTTCACTTATCTACTGCTCCAGCCCCACAGCCCGATGCCTCGGATGCCACAAAGCAGCTTGCACCCCCACCCCCTCAGCATCCCCATCAGACGTGATCTAAAAATCTGGAATCAACATCAGCTTGGCTTTGCCAAAGGGGAGGCGGATCCCGTAGAGAGGTCACATAGAATCATAGAATATTAGGGCTTGAAGAGACCTCATGAAGTCATCTAGTTCAACCCCTGTAAAGCAGGGCTACTCCCACTAAATCATCCCATCCAGGGTTTTATCTAACCAGTCTGTAAAGTTTCCAAAGATGGAGATTCCACCACCTTCCTAGCTAACCCATTCCAATGCTTCACCACCCTCCTAGTGAAAAAGCTTTTCCTAAAATCTAACCTCGACCTCCCCAGCTGTAACTTGAAACCATTGCTCCTTGTTCTGTCCTCTGTCATCGCTGAGAATAGCTTGGCTCCCTCCTCTTTGGAGCATCCCTTCAAGTAGTTGAGGGTTGCTATCAAATCCCCCCCTCAGTCTTCTCTTCTGCGGACTAAATAAGCCTAGTTACTTCAGTCTCTACTTGTAAATCATGTGTTCCAGCCCTCTAATAATTTTTGTTGCGCTCCGTGGAGTCTTTCTAATTTGTCCACATCCTTTCTGTAGGGATGAGTCCAAAACTGGACACAGTATTTCAGATGTGGCCTCACCAGTGCTGAATAAAGGGGAATAATCACATCCCTCGATCTGCTGGCAACGCTCCTATTGATGCAGCCCAATATGCGGTTGGCCTTTTTGGCAACACGGGCACACTGTTGACTCATACCAGCTTCCTGTCCACCATAACCCCCAGGTCCTTTTCTATGGAGCTGCTGCTTACTAGATCTGTCCTCATCCTGTAGCAGTACGTGGGATTTTTCCATCCTAAATGCAGGACTTTGCACTTGTCCTTGTTGAATCTCATAAGATTTCTTTTGGCCCAAAGCTCCAATTTGTCTAGGTCTCCCTGAATCCTATCCCAACCCTCCAGTGTTTCTACCATTCCCCCCAGCTTGGTGTCATCTGCAAATTTACTGAGTGTGCAATCTATCCCATCATCTAGGTCATTAATGAAGATGAATTAAACCAGCCCCAGGACTGACCCCTTGGGCACTCTGCTTGTTACTGGTTGCCAACTATATATTGAACCCACTGAACCCAATAATCTAGCCAGCTTTCTATCCACCTTACAGTCCATTCATCCAACCCATACGTCCTTAACTTGCTGACAAGAATGCTGTGAAGCTTTGCTAAAGTCAAGATATATCACATCAACGGCTATTCCCACATCCACAAAGCCAGTCATCTCATCATAGAAGGCAATCAGGTTGGTCAGGCATGATTTGCCCTTGGTGAATCCATGCTGACTGTTCCTGATCACCCTGTTTTCCTCCAAGTGTTTCAGAATGGATTCTTTGAGTATCTGCTCCAAGATTTTTCCAGGGATTGAGGTGAGGCTGATTGGTCTGTAGTTCCCCAGATCCTCCTTTTCCCCTTTCTTAAAGATAGGTATTATATTTGCCTTTTTTCAATTGTCCGGGACCTCTCCTGATCGCCACAAGTTTTCAAAGATAATGGCCAGTGGCTCTGCAATCATGTCAGCCAATTCCCTCAGCACTCTCAAATGCAGTTCATTCGGCCCCATAGACTTGTGCTTGTTCAACTTCTCTAGGTAGTCGCTAACCCGACCTTTCATCACTGAGGGCTGCTCTCCTTCTCTCTACTCTGTGTTGCCCAGTGCAGTAGCAGATGCTGAGTTGGGGGGCAGTTCTATGGGGGACTCTGTAGATGGGAGAAGTCAGGAGGATGCTGGCTTCACACTGAGATGTTCACAATGCTCACACTGAGTGCTCACTGCTTAGGCAGGTGAGCTTTGCCCGGCTAGTGGGGAGCATGGAAGGGTGCTAAGGAAGATGTAATAGAGGACTTAGGGGTTTGGAGAAACAGAGGCTGTGTTGCTGTTATCTCTTCCCTGCCGGGCAGAACTGGCTATTCCCATTACATGCCACAAGTAGTAGCAGGGTAACTAGTGGCATGGGAGGGTGGTCACAGCCTCCAGCCCTGCCCCTCCTCCTTGGCTTCTTCAGGGCAGGAAGCAGCTGTTTCAGCCTCAGCCCCTGTAGCAGGAGACTTTGGGAGAGCCCCACCTGAGCAGAATCCATCTAGCCCTTAATCTCCCACCAGCCCAAGGAATCCTCCTGTTTCCAATCCTCCCTTACTTACCACCCTTCACACACACCCCGCTCCACTGGCAGCTAGGGGGTGGCACTGGGACACCTCCTCCTCTGCGCAAGGGAGGGTGAAGCAGGGAGATGTAAATATAGGCTTGGCCTCTGAGTGCCAGAGACCCTTGGTATGCCACTGACACAAGTTTTGTTCTTCCTGAAATTTAAGAACTTGCACAAGGAAGATCAATGTCTTAGAGTTAAGGTCTTCATTGTTGTTGTTGTCTTCAAGATTTTGTCTCCCATTTGTGCTGTGTTTTTTGTGTGATGTGTGCACTGCACCAGAATATCCAGGCATCCTGGTTCTCTGGGAACATGCCAGGGAGCACCCATGTTAATTACAGTGAAATCTATCCACATATAATCATATCCATACTTCTTCTTTGAGTAATGTTTGTATGGGTACTCCACTTCAGGTGCGCATGAGCCTTTGATCAGAACATTTTGGTAGCCGTGTTTGGTCCGCTCATGCTCTCTACCTGTCACCAGGCTACATTTCAATGACTATTATGTAGGACAACTTGCCCTCAATTCCTTCTCTTACTGCCTTGGCCTTTGACAGAGTGACTTGTGGTGCCCAGTTCCTTAGCTAGTTTCCCTTTTAGGTGTAGTTTTTAGTAGTTCTGATTAATTTTGTTTTTAATGTGGGTTTTTTTGGGAGGTTTTTTGTTTTAAGTTTTATTAGTTTTTAATAGTTCAGTAGTGTATTTGGGGGACTTTTGGGACATGCCCCTCCCCTGCTCATCCCCCAAAGGGTCTCCTCTTTTCTCTAAGTAGTGTATTTTCTCTTTCAGTTTATGCTTAATCATCTGGGTTTAAGCATTTCCTCACTTGCCAGGATTCTGTTCTATTTAGTGATGGCCAATCTCACTGTCTCTGCTGGTTAGGGGACACATACGCAATGTAAGGGCAGGATTTGTTTAGAGTTTAAGAGCAGGTCTAGGGAAAAAAAGGAGATAAATCTTAGGCTTCTCATGATGGAGAACTCTCTTCAACTATCTTCAGATCTGGATCCTGATGCCCTCCCCCCCATACAAAGGTCCTTCAATGTTCAGAGTGCCCCATTGACTTCAGCAGCTAAGTTGCTTTATAATCAAGTTCTAGATCTGCTTGGAAAGAAGTTGGTGCTAAAAAAATCTAGATTACGTCAGAGACCTGCTGTTTCAGAAACCTCATATCCCAAGAAGGGTACAACTGATGCTTTCAGTGCTCTTCATAGACTCGTAGACTTTAAGGTCAGAAGGGACCAGTACGGTCATCTAGTCTGACCTCCTGCAAACTGCAGGCATCAAGACCTCTCCTACCCACTCCAACAATAGGCCACCAACCTATGACTGAGTTATTTACCTCCTTAAATCATGATTTAAGGACTTTAACATACAGAGAATTCACTGGTAGGCAAACCATGCCCTGTGCTACAGAGGAAGGCGAAAGCCCCCCAGAGCCCAGGCCAATCAGCCCTGGGGGAAAATTCCTTCCTGACCCCAAATATGGCGATCAGTTAAACCCTGAGCACGTGGGCAAGTCTCAACAGCCAGTTACCCAAGAAACAATTCTCTGTAATAACTCAGAACCCTGCTGCAGAGGGATCCTTGTCATCCAAGGTTCTAGGTACCTCTAGGTCTTACTGTACCCAGCATCTATAAGTTACAAGCATCCAGTTTCTATAAGCTTATAAGACAGTTCTTTCTCTCCCTTGTGGTGGTGAAGAGATGGGAAACACTATATAGAAGTTAAATATAGTAGACTGAGTCAACACACAGACTCACAAAAGCTTAATGTTAAAATGGAGATTTTATACAATGCAACCACATCTAAAGGAGCAATGTAGAATTAAACGGCAGCATAGAGAATGCTGATAGACTTGAATTGCAGCCTTATTGACTTTGTAGAAATAAGTGCTTCCAGTGCTGGCTCTAATTAGGAAGAAGAGAAAATGCCATGCTCACTAATGTGGCACATGATGGCTCATCAGCAATTGGTTCTGTCTTTATGGCTGTTCAGATGGTTTCAGCAGGCTGCCGCCCTGAGCTATACTGCTGTAGCATCTGTCTCGGCCTGAGCTGTGGCTGTGTCTATGATTGCGCAATCTGCAACTGCCTTTCAATTCGCCTGTTTAAAGAACTTTAATAGGAACATTGTTTGGTGATAAACAGACTGGGGGCTTCCGTCCTTGCCCTGAGTTTTTATTTTCCATTTGTCTCTGTTTTGGTGGTACTTGTCTCAGAGCCAGTATATTTGCCTTACCTTGGTTCTCTGATCATCTCTCCAAAATGTCTAAATGGAAAAATTGTCTTGTCCAAATGCATTTTGTTACCCAGTGCCAGACGATGCCCCAAATCTTAACTTTGAGCAGTGCTACACTCCCTCCGAACACCAGGTGGCACAATGCCTCCAGGAGCGCCACAGCATATAGAAAGTGTGCACCCATTGTCATGGTTGCAGCATGTGCTTCCATTGCATGGTGATCTCCTACCTTCTTGGGTTTGCTTCTTGGGTTTGCTTGCAAACCAGAGAGAGCAATACCTGCGCTAAGCCAAACACGGGGTATGTTCTATAACAGGGATCTGCATGCCTGGGGATTAGACAAGAGGGTGGAGAAGGCTTTCTAGGTTCACTGCTGTCAGGAACCACAGCTCTTGAACCCTGGTCTAAAGAGCTTATAGGAGCCCATACTTTCCAACCTGCCACCCACTGACTTGCTAACTGTTACCAGAATTAGAAGCTGAACTCTGACAGAGGACTTCAATCCTGGTATTTGATTGGTGGAATGGTGGGAGTCTTGATTGGTTCCCTGCTTGTATTTAAAATGAGCACAGGAACAGGAAGTTGTCCATGCAGCTAGGTTTCTCCTGCTTAGAACTGCCTGCCTTATATTACCCACTCCTACTGCCTGACTCTTTCTCCGGGTAACCTGACCCTGCTACTGCCTGACACCTGATTCCCAGTTTGCCCTCTGGCCTTTCTCAGACCTTGACCTTCTCTTGTCTGACCTGGCCTGGATTTTGATTCCTGCTCTGGTCACTAGACCAGACAGCTCACATCCCAACTCTGACATCTGCCCCCTGCTTCCCTTGTGCACAGATGTTAGTGTTAGCTACAATATAGCTCATACATTTACTCTCATGAAATTCATATTGCATTCGTGAGAAGGCTCAAGGAGAAGAGCAGTAATACGGTTCTACTGCCATTCTCTTCAGTACAGCAGAGAAGAAATAGCACAGGCCACTCTGTCTGAAATAGCACTCAAAATATTGAGCTGTCATGTTGTCAAGTCATTTTATCCTGACAAAGCTCCATAACAAAAGAGATTCAGCATTTCTTATAGCGAAACTGGGCTGAGCCTGTTTCAATGGAAGAGGTAGTTTTTTCTGTAGTTTTAGAACTGTAATTCTCAAAGCCAAACTCCCATAGTCAGTTTTAACTCAAGCAATAATAATAATAAAGCTAGTGCTGAACAATATAAACCTTTCTTGTATAGCAAATCTACCTTCATACATTTTAGATATCCACCAATTAGCTGTAGGTCACCTTTGTGACCCTACTGTTTCCTTCTCTAGGCCCCTCTCATTAATAATATGGCACATGCTAATTTTACTGGTAGGATGGGCCACGTATTATGGGACCCTGTACTGTCCTAAAGCCATTTCTGCATGAAAGGCACCTCTAGGGCACCAACTTCTCTTGCCCCAGGAAATAAGAACTCTCCTCAAAGTTCAGGAATTGGTGCCTGTATGATGTGGGATTGGAAATACATTGATCCCTTTCTCAACCCCCCTGTAGAATCTTGTAGAAGCATTAATTTTTTGTGCAGATGCTGCTGCATGCTCTAGATACCCCAGTTAATAAGGCTTTGGGGGCTGCTGACAGTAAGTCCTTTTTGTTGTAAAGGAAAATATGAAATAGTTATTAGGAATTCCCTTCTCCTCATCCCCTGTGAGAAGACAAAGTAATAATTTGCTGGGTTGAGTTGTATATTTTAATCTCTCAAACTTTTATCATTATTCTGAACTATTAGTGAACAATCAGTTCAGATAGGTTTAGAATGTTATGTGATAATATTTAGCCTTCTGGTTAAGCTGAGAAGTTCAACAGCATTGTTCAGCTGAAACAGGGAACTGGTAAGTTCCCAGAGAAAGAATGGATTTCCTGACATAAGTGCACAAGCTAAATGTTTAATGCCATTTCAGCTTCTTTTCTGTTGAGACACAGAATATCTTGGACAAAAATGCTAACACTTCAGGGGAACTTGAACAAAAGAATCTATCTTTGGTCTCTTCCTTAAGTCCAAACGAGTATAAAAGTCACTCCCTTTAAACAGCTAGCTATAAAGACTGTATTGGTTCATAGCCTATTTCCTACCCCAGCAAGACCTCCAGTGTCTGACAGTTTTAAGGTTTTTTTTTTAATTTGTGTTTTAAGGAAAATAAGCTCTATCATGATGATAAAAGGGAATGTGAGTTTTTAATGGAAAATCTCTGCTGATTTGCGGGACATGGAAATACACAAGGGCTATGTCTACACTAGAAAAAGTTAGGTAGACTTTTTAAGTCGACTTAATAAGGTCGACTTTAAGTCAACTTAAAGTCGACCTTATTAAGTCGACTTAAAGTAGCAACACTTTAAGTCGACTTAGTTCACTCTGTTAAGTCGACCTAACTGCCCTTAGGTCGACTTAACAAAGTGGACTTATGCGTCCACACTGGGCTTAGGTCGACCTAAGGAAGGATAAGGTCAACCTAACGAGGCTTAACTCGACTTAATGATTGGTAGTTATTAAGTCGACTTAAAGATTTTCTTAATTCGACTTAATGAAAGCCTAGTGTGGACATGGCTTAATTTAAGTCAACTTGAGCCTCCTTGGCTGTGTCTACACTTGCAAATTAAGTCGACTTAAGCTTGCTTAAGTTGACTTAATTTACCCAGCGTCTACACTAGCTTCTTTAAGTTGACTTAAGCAGCTTGCTTAAGTCGACTTAAGGAAAATAGTCGACAATGAAAATTAAGTCAACTTTATTAAACCTAGATTGAATTAGACTTGAGGCTTAATTTGACTTTTTAAAGTAGAATTAAGCCAGTGTAGATGTGGGGTAGCCCTAAGTTGACTTAGGGCTACCCCAGGACTACACCAATGCCCTCCCTGTGGGGGCACAGAGGGAGCCTGGCATGCCCCCCCAAAGGGCAGGGCAGAGCCCTGTGTGACGCTGTCTGGATTTAGGGAACCATTTATGATATTATTTTCTATTAATATCTCATATATGCTATAATCAATAGGAACTATGTCATATTTAGTATCAATAGAAAGGTAGTAATTTGCTGGGAATGATTATATAGTTCATGTATAGGAATTGTGCCAGGCACAATGGACATAAGGAATACAACCATTGTGTCCTTAATGGCTCATCAGGTTACTCCCTGGGCCCATTGTGCCTGGCAGCTTCCTTAACATTAAGGGCACAATTGTAGTCAGCCTGTCTCGGGTGTTTTCACAGAATCACACAAGTTAAAATCTAGATATAACAACCATATTCCTAACTTCTAATACAAATACAATTCCTATACATGAACTATATAATCATTCCCAGCAAATTACTACCTTTCTATTGATACCAAACATGACATAGTTCCTATGGATTATAGCATATATGAGATATTAATAGAAAATAATGTCATAAATGCTTCCCTAAACCCGGACAGCGTCACACCCTGCCCACATGCCCTGCCAGGGTCCCTGTCCCCCTTTGCGCCATTGTACACAAGGTGTGCCCCCCCTGCCACCGTGGACCTGCCCAAGGTCCCCCTAGCCCCTAGAAGTCGACCTAGGCATCCAGTGTGGACGCTGTAGGTCGACTTTGTAAGTTCCCCTTTAAATCAACTTTAATTTTAAGTGTAGACGCACTAAGTCGACTTAAAATTACAAGTGTAGACATAGCCCTTAAGTTGACTTAAATTGCCAGTGTAGACATAGCCAAGGTGTTAAAAAAATGTAAAGGTGCTTTGACAGGAGAGGGGTAACTGGTTTCAACAACACAACTGATCTGGGCAGGGTTATAAAAGGAAAGGGGAAGCTAGTACTGAAGATGCTGTGTTTTCTCTTATCCCTCTTGGCTGAAGCTGGAAATGCTCCAGAGAGTTGTTTCCATTAGTGAGAGCTGACTTTTTTCTGGTTTTACATTTTGTTCTTGGAAATAAAGCCGGCCCTGGGGAAAGGGATGTGAAATGACCTCTAGCTGGGATTTTATGTTTTCTTCCATAGCTGTTGAGTCTGCACACCAGCCTACACATGACCTTTGAATAATTTAATCATCTTTCATGGTATGCTGACTAACAGACAATAAATATGTCTATTATTCAACATTTATATCTTTGGTAATAATTAAATTCATCCCTGTATGGTCCATGCAGAATTTATATCCCACTCATCCCTATTTTGACATCAAGAGTGGTTGTACGTATTGCATAGACCATGTGCTGTCTTCTCTACAGATGGGCAAATTTAATTCTGGAACAATAGTTTGGGGGGAGGTGTTTTGGTTTGTTGGGGGGAGGTTGGTTGATTGAATAGTGTGATTCTAAATAAATGAAACCCTACTTTTAGTTTAAGTGTAATAATTCTGGCTAAAACTTCTACCAGTGTCTTAAACTGGGAGGCCTCAGTTATAACATAGCTTATCAAACATAAAGATTAGTTAATTAGCTAATGCATACGGTACTAAAAACTGATAGCAAACACCACATTCTGTAGGAAGGAGTAAATATTTAGTGGATTACAGAGAGAATTAGCCACACACATCCCATTAATTTTAATGGAATATGAGTGATTAAATCCCTATGTGCTCTACTCTAAATGTACCCCCAGCAGTCATACCTCCGCAGAATAAATAAGATTCATTCTGTGGCTGACAAATTGACTGAAAAACAGGGCCAGTCATGACAGATTTAGATGGTGGATTAAGACAACTGGTAAATCTCCCTCTTCTTGAAAAGAAAGACTGCTAAATACTATTCAGTACATTGAGCGCTATGGGATAGAAAATAATTGCTATTGCTTTTTACAGTATATGGGCTGGTCCTCCAGAACTGAGGCCATTCAGAGCACGTACAGAATCAAGTGCATCTTGAGGGAAAGTGTCATTTATTTCATTTGAAAGAAGCAGAATATTACTGAATCATGTATTCAAGACAGTCTATTTTCTATAAATTGGCTTATGTATTGATAGAAGTAGTAATTTTTTAATAAGTACATGAATATTCTCTCAATTATTGCCATTTTCAAAAAATGTTCTCATATTCTTAAAAAAATGTAATGGCCCAAACATTCAAAAATGATTTGTGCTCTGGATGCCTGTCATAGGTTAGTTAGCTGGCCCGCTGAACAGCTCAAGGGCTCAGCCTACCTATTCTGATTTCCTGTTACAGCTTGACCTGATCCTGTGTCATACATTTCCCTTCATTTAGTTTCTTCCCAATCTGTAAGTTCCCCATCTTCAAAACGCCTGAATGAATCTGACGAGTGAGTTGCATCCCACAAAAGCTTACGTCTGAAGAAGTTTGTTAGTTTTTAAGGTGCCTCAGGACTCTCATTGTTTTTTCTGTACACAGCTACCCCTCTGGAACTTGAAACCAAGAAATATTATTCCTAGGTGGCAGAGGCTCTGAAAGGGAAGATCTGTGAATGCCACATCTCAGAGAAACCTGGTCTTCATGGAAAGACTTCAGGTAGCAGCAGAATCCCTGGGCCAGAGGAATTTTATCCTGTCCAGAGGAAGGGTCATTGAGTTTGACCTCTGTAAGGATCTTGACCCAAGAGAAAAGATCCTTTCCTATCAGATGTCAGGGGACCCTGATCTCAGAAGAGAGATCTATCATGGGATGCACCTCTTTGCACCCCTAGGGTATATGAGTAACTTTTCTTTTCACTTTTGCAATGTAATTGTATGGTTTGATACCAGAAATGCCATTTAAGGTGTCCCTTTTTGAAAGCACATAAGATACTCTGCCATATAGCTATGATATCATGTTTCCTGCAATATCATGTATGTGTGCAGATGTAAAACATGTTCCCATGTATTTTACATGGCTCAGGGGGGAGGCAGACACTCAGAGCTGTCTCCCAGCATCTAAACAGAAGGGATGCATCACAAAGGCCATGCAAACTATAGGCTTTGGCCAGAAATCACCTGACCTCAGCCCAAGAAAAAGTGGGGCTAAAGTAGGTTTGAAATAGTCACACTTTGAACTGTGGGAGTGCTTTTCACCAGAGAATCTCAATCTTCAAGCAAGGATTGTGCCCTGCCTATGGAGAGGCAGAGACTGGCTGCAAAACCATCATAGCCGAAGTTGAGTGGTGAGCTAAGCATATTTGTAGTAGTGACTTTCGGTGAGAATGTGTCTTATATTTTCATTTGCTTGTGGTAACTCCTGACTGCTTTATTAAATGATTGTGCATTGATTTGCTATATACTCACTTAAAATCAGGTTCTAATCAATAAACTAGTGTTTGTTTTATCTAAAGCTGTGTGGACTTTATAAAGAGAGTGAATGAGCAACAGCTGGGTGCATTTCAGTTTCTTTGATAAACTGGCGAACCAGTGTCTATGGCCTACAGTGATTGCGGAAATATCCCAATCCCTACAGGACAGAAATTCCTTGTGTGGCATCTGGGGGCTTGGGGTGCTTGCTGGGGGACCGTCCCCTGAGTGGCTGGAGAGCGCACACCCATTACCTGGGACTGATTATGTGCAGGAGGCTGATGAGGACTGACCTAGGAGTAGGTGGCCACCTGGCAAAACTGAATAAGTCAGGGTCTAGAAGGGGCAATAGGGGAGGCACAGTGGCACCCCAGACCAGATTTTAGGAGGGGAATGTCACAAGATCTGTATCAAGAGGCCCTCATTGCACATGAGAACTGCACATAAATGGGGTTGATGGACTATGGTTAACTCAGCCCCTTCCCTCTGCAGCTAAGATGGTGGTGTGCAGTCCTATGTGTGTGATGTTCTGCCTTTGGTTTAAATGAACTAAAGCCTTGCAGAGGCACTGTTCAATAGGAACTTCAATGGATTAATTGAAAACCCCATAGGGGAAACTGGGGCAGAGATGTAATTGTGCTACAGAAGACTTCTAGGGGCACTCCAGCAGCCAGGGCCCCTATCACAATGCAATTATTTGACTTTAACTGGAAAGCATAGGCTGCATATGACCATGACTCCACTAACATTTTGGTCAAGATTTTCAAAAGCAACTAATGATTTTGAGTATCTGAAATTGAAACTATCTTAAAAGGCCTGGTTTTCAGATAGTGCTGAGCACTTTTTTTTTCTTTTTTTGGCCAATCTGGTCCCTACGAGGTGTTGCAAATAGGGCATCAAATCATGAGTCACTTTAGAGAATCTAGACCAATAGGTGTTTATAAGTTAGTATTTAAAGCCTGTGTTGATATTTATTTAGACATTATGTTTTGTTTATATCATTTGGTTGTCATTTGTCAGCTTCTCAAGTTTATTTACACAGCAATGCTTTCTGTTATTCAGGCATCTTGAAACAGTGTTAAAAGATTGGGCCGGATACTTGCCGACTAGTACACCTTTCATTTAAATAGTATCTAAATGCCTTAAATATTGTAGCCCATAACAAATCATAATTTAACCATGGAAAACAACATTGATGGCCAGATCCCATTTTGAACAAATATTCCATTCACTTTAATGAGTGCAGGATAGGGTATGTGGATAAAAGTCACAACTCTTAAATATGGATGCCTGAAGTTATGGATCTAAATATATGCTTTCGGCATCTAAATAAGTAGTGTAGGCTGATCCAAAGCCTACCAAAGTTAATCGGCAGTCTCCCATTGGATCCCATGAAAGCTCATGCGATAAATACATTTGTTAGTCTTTAAAAGTGCCACAGGACCCCTAGTTCGTGAAAATCAGGCCACTTATGTAAAGGTGTGAATATAAATCTAGGCCAAGTTTGAAAATGTTGTCTTATATATAACATTCAGATACATGTACTTACACCAGAATTTGTTAAGATGCTTGAATCTTACAATCTGGGTCTAGAGGGAATGATCTTAAAGGCAAAGGGCCAAATTCAAAGAGATGCGGAGTGCCTACAACTCCCACTGAAATCAAGGTGAGTCACAAGTGCTCAGTAGCTCTAGATTTTGCCTTATATTTTATTGTCCTTGTAGAATGGGTACCTATCTACAAATGAAATTTCAATTCCTGCTTTGCAAAGAATGGGTGGATCAGAAGGGTACAGGATTATGGTTCCCTGAAGTATTAAATAAACACTTAAATATTTTATTTCAGTGGCAGCTTATTTTCCAGGTGTGATCCTATGCACTATGGGGAACAGTGACATCCTTATTTTTATTTAAATTAGTATAATGCTATGGGGCATAAAGAAGATATGGTTTTGCACCTATCAAAGCATTGTAGCCTTTCAGATCCCTATGTACTTAGTCAGTGTTCACCTCAAACCCATATCTGTCTTTTTAAATGGACAATAACAGTTATTCACCATAGAAAGTTAGTTAATAACCAAGTCTACATCCCACACACAATTATATTTAGGTTTAGGTGGTAATAACAAAATGTTGAGTCATCAGAACAAATTGAAGTACTTCCTTAAAATACATCTTTTCTGTTAAGGGCCTGATTCTGCAAACACATGATTGATCCATATTCACATAAGTATTTTGTAGTCTTCTAGACTACTGTCATAACTAAGAGCTTGTTCTCATAGAAATTTTTCAAGAATAGCTATTCCTGATTAACTCCTTGTTTGAATGCACTTTTTCTAAAATAAGAGCTTCATATTCTAAATTAGTTTAATAAACTTTGAAAGAGGATTAAGCTAATTTGGCATAAATGGATCCACACAAGGAGTCAATCAGAAATAGATATTCTTCTTTAAATTCGCACTTACCTTAATCCAAATTAATTTCAGTGTAGACAAATCCTTAGGGTTTGAATGATTGGGCTCTACTAATGCTATGTTTCAGGCTTTCTGTGCAGAATGACATTGCCATTTTAAAGTAGTTTAGAGATTTTAAGTTTAAAGTACAAGTAACATACTCTTGAGGAAACTAGGAATCAATAATATTAAGATTTAATAAAGCAAAAAAATCCCCCTGTTTCTGAATACATAGTTCAGTGACTTCTTGAATCTGTATTAACTGACAAGTGTGTTTGGAAAAATTAGATTATCATGAATCAAAATTTAGCGTAGAAGAGTTACTTCATAATACCTGGCATTTGGAAATAACCTTTTCATAATGTCTAAGTGTAGGGAAATCTCAGAATGACTTAACTGCTCAGGCAGGAAACAGGAAAATATTTTAAGGATGTTAGAAGTACCTGTTTTTTTAAGAGAGAAATATTATAAATGTTTAAGGAAGAGGCAGTTGAAGTGGTGCCTCTGCTCTTCAGCATAGCAACTGGGATCGGTGCTATTTTAATGTTAAGGCTTCTGGAAGGCTAAAGAGAACTTTACTCTCCTTTTCCTTACAGTATTTTGCAAATAAAATAATAAACTTATTCCAAAGAATATCACTTCTCTTCAGTTTCTCTATACTGAAGCAATAAGCAAATGAATCCCACAAAGTTCATCAGGTCTCTTCCACTTCCGATAGCAAACAACTCTCGTCCAACCAAGAGGGGACTTGTCTGCTTATTATCACAGGTAGTTTAGCTTTCTTAATGAAGAATTTTAACCTGGACAGCGAATCAAAAGCATTGATTGTCTGCTTCTACTTCGTTTGAGCCAAACAGATACTTCCAATATTGCCTATTCTAAAATGCAAGTCTTCTATTCACGGGATTATCTCTGAGGAAGAACTTGCTCAGAGTGAAATAATTTTAAAAAAGACCATCTTGGGAATTCCAATGGACTTTTCATAACCTTTGCTTCTGTACCACGAAATTATATACCTATCAGATCACTTGACATAACTCTTCTACACCATTTCCCTTTCTAGAGCTTCAATGGCCTTGTTTGTGGAAGAAGACAGGAAGGTTGCCCACTCCTAGTTCTGGTTGCCCCAAAGTTATAGTTCAGTTTCTCTCCTTGAAGACATTTCAAAAGATGGCAAATCCTGTGAACATGTGCCAGCCTAAGTAGCTAATCTGGGCACCAGACAGGCATGTGGAGGGGAGGAATTTTGTCCTGTAGGGCTTAGGCCATAGAGTCTATTCCAGCCCAATTAGTAGATTAGGTTCTATGGCCCCTTATGTATCACCCTCCTGCCTGCTCTCTGTGCATATATTTCAGGCAGAGTAGAGCTGATGGTGTGAGAATTGCATGGGCAGCTATTCACATGGTCAGAAAAATCACAACAGCTATGGAACACACATTTTTTTTGGAGAAGATGCAGAGCTGTGTTTCAGAATGTTTTGTTTCAGCTCAATATATGTTACCTTAGAATCTATAATGTTATTGACCTCATTATTCTGTTACTTTTAGGGTAGGATTTTTAAAATGTTTAGGTGACCTAGAAGCCCAAGTCCCAATGACTTTCAAAATTTTACTTGGGTGTCTAACTATTCCCAACCATAATGTCGTAGGGTATGTCTACACTTGAGGCTCTGTTAAATCGACTTAACCAAGGTCGACTATAAGGCGTCTTAAAGTCAACCTTGTTAAGTCGACTTAGAGACTTCACAGCCCTGCATCCACACTGGCAGGGGCTAGGTTGACAGAGGAGTGGTCAGGAACTCTGCGAGGGGGCCTGGAGGCCAATTAGGTTGACTTAAGGGCTATCCCCCATCTACACTGGCTTAAGTCAACTTAATAAGGTCGACTTAAGCCTTAGGTTGACCTTAAATGGTGGTGTTATTAAGTCAACTTAATAAGCACCCAGTGTTGACGCAGCGGTCTGTAGGTCGACTTAACCTTCCTTAAGTCGACCTAAGGCTCCAGTGTGAACGTACCCTTCAAAAATAACTGATTGAATTACTAGTTGTAAATACAATATCTAGAGAATTTAGCGGGCATCTTTTATTCACCAATCATCCATTAGTCAATCCTGATTACTGCAAATGTTTTTGCTATTTGTAAGTTTTTGCCAAACAATTTTTAGCCATTGTGTTTTTCACAACCTCTCCATCTTGACTTTTTGCTATTTGCTACATATTGGTTGCCTAAATTACATGGCATCATTTCAGTTTCCTGAGTAGATGACAAGCTTTTAAAACTGAGCAGTAAGTGACCAACATGTTCTTGTTCCCTTGTTTACAAGGAAATATGTTTAATCTTACAAAGAACAGGATCTCACAAATAAACATAGTGAATGTGTTTTGGGTTTTTTAGTTTTACTAATGTTCATAAATTGGCGCATGGTGGGAAATAATAGCCATTCAGAATTTGAGTAATTATTTGCAAATGTGTTCTTTTGCAATACTAAATTTATTTTCATGTTAGGATTGTCTCTTATTGTGTGTCTACATGGTGTGTAATCCAGAGGGGTTTGATCTCAGGGAGAACTTCTAAAATACTAGTTGCCCACTACATGTGATTAGGGTAACTATACATCTTTGTTAAGTCTTGCTGAACAAGTAAGTGCACTTCACACATATCCTAGGTGCAATTCATTCCAGTATGCAATAAGACATATGGTGTGCCACCCGTTTACACTATAAAAGGACTGTGCAGATGTGTTCATGGAATATGTATATGTGCTTATTTATACTGTAAGAACACACCATTAATTTATCCTGGCAGGCATAGCTGCAAATTAGCTGTGTGGGTCAGAAATATCTGCATTTCCTTGCTTTATGACAGTACCATAAGCTTCATATCATTCTATAGCTCATATTGCTAAATTATTAATTATTACCTATTTATTTTACCCACACTAAAATTAAAATGAGATCTACAGTCATAACAATATTTTATAGGGCAAGTTGAAAAGTGTTAAGGACACAGGCATAGATGCAGATTAAACACTGACTGTATTTCTCTGGATGTTTAACTGTATCCCTACTATGGACGTCTGAAGCAGCGTTAATGGATGTTATAGGGAGCTCTGTCCAGACTATGGATGTAAAAGCCTACATGTTTAGACTTTAATCATCTGGTTTCCATTTAAACTGGGGAGGACCCACAGCTGGGCTCGACTTCCCATGAGCGAGAGCAACTCAGCTCCTCCCACCCCAATGCTGTGCATGCACAGCAGGTGAGTTGTGGGGCAGGGGAAGGGGGAGTGGACAGAGGTGGAGGCCAGCGGCCAGGAGCACCAAAAAGTCCCCAGGGCTCAGGAGGAGGAACATGGAGCGTTGTTCCCCCCATAAATACTGATGCTCCTCCTCAGAGTAGCCATCTGGTGGGAGCCAGATACCCACCATACACCACTGTCTTGGCAGAGACGAGCCAAGCGCAGCATAAACTGCCTCCCCCCACCCATGCCACATTTAACTGTCTAAACGTTCTATTTTTAGAAAGTTCAAACTGATCCTTTATTAAAGAACGTCTTATATGCTTAGTCCAGATCTGCTTGACTAGATTACAGCAGAGGGTCACTTTCAACCAGAGCATTTGAGGATGGAGATGGGGTATCAATGGAGAGTGCAGACTTTTTTTCCCAAAGGAAGAAAAGAACACAGAAAAAGAAGGAAAACAAAACCTTTTAGATACAAGTGCACATCTTTGGATGGCATGTCCATGGGAATCTCACAATAGGTTGACAGTAGTAAGCAATGATGTCAATGGGAATTTAGTTGAGAAAGGACTATTGCAGGGGTTTGCAACCCAAGAGCCATTTTAAAAAGTTCCTTCAATAACCAAGTGTTTTGAGAGTCACAGTGAGTGTAGCCTCCTGGTGGGGAATTAGGGAAACTGGGCCAGGGTGCCTGCCACAGGGTCCTCTGGCAGGAGGTGGGGGGAGAACCCGGAGCTTGGCATGGGGCCCCCACAAGGTCCCCTGGTGGCAGAGGGGGGGCCCAGAGCCAAAAGGGGGCAGTCAAACAGCCACATGTGGCTCCAGAGCCACAGGTTGCAGACTCCTGGACTATGGGATTGGCCTGTATGAAGGCTGCAGTGTTAGACATTAGGAAAAAGTCCTCCCTAATCCATGTCACTGAAGAAAATCACATTTCTCCTTTGTCCCATGTTTTCCCTGCTACAGTGCTTGAATTATTTTCTCTTCACAGTTCAGAAAGGACATATAAACTATACAGAGAAAGGAGATGGGAATTCTATAGTGCCGAATATAATGTGATTGGTTATCTCAGGAAAACATACATGTTAATACAACATGTTGTTGTAACAGGAATGAGTCTGATTGCAGCCATTCCTGAGCCCTTTCTGTGCTGTGACTTGCATCACAATGGCAATACTATGAATAATGTACTTTGCAGGACCACTAGCCCAGTATAGTCACTTCATGTTTTCTCCGAGCGTATTATCAATTTACTGTGACAAGGTTCTAACATGAGAAAAAGACAAATGTGTTTTGCCATTACTTTGGGCTAGCAGAAGATGATACTATTATAAGCCAATGCAAACCTCATAATGATTTCTCCGTTCTTTGCCCTGACAGAGCCCTGGCTTTTCCCATTTACTGCACAACGAGGAGGTAGCCTTGTTCATCAGTCACTGTCACCCCACCGTGTTTACTTGGCCCTCCTACCTTTCATTACCCATCCCTAACTCTTGCCTTGTCCTGTGATGGAATTATGTGGCATGTGATTTTATGTATGGTTTATGAAGGGCCAGAGCAGAGTAAATGGGCGTTCTCAAAAATGAGAATCAGGCCGTAGGCATCTGAATTTTGAGGTTTACAAAATGTTAACTCTTTAAAGTTTAACATAGATTAGACTCTGTCTTTGTCCTCTTCCATGTATCATCCACCTCCCTCTATTCCTGCCCTAATCCCCTTCATCCTCTTTCTGTATCCTTTCCTGTCTTCTGCACCCCACTTCTTTCACCCTTTATCTTAAGGATTAATACTTTGACATAAGAACAAGAATTATTTTGTGGAAATTCAATGGCCTGTGTCATGCAGGAGGTCAGTGGGAGTCCCTTCTGGCTCTACAGTCTATAAAGCTATCCCAGCTTCTCCCTCTCCTCCTTTGCACCCCCATTCCCAAAGCCAGGTAGCGCAGCCCTACCCCACGCTTTAACCGTGCCTCCTTCCCACCACTTCATCCTGCAGTTTTTCTACACTGTATTTCCCTTCAAATCCCACTATCCTCCCCTGCCTCTGATTTACCCCAGCTGCTGTATCAGAACAGCTTTGGAGTCAGTGGCTCTGTATACATGTTACATGTTAGGCTTTAGTCAAACACAGGTTCATAGGCTCAGTACAGGGGTAACATGGTGACATATAATGGCCTGTGATATACAGGAGGTCAGAGTAGATGATCATAATGGTTGTTTCTTGTGGACATGGGGACTAAGGAGACTGGCGCTGGGCCAAATTCCTGGTGGGCTGGAGGTTGGGCCTAGGTTTTGGGTACAAATTGTCCCCCGTGTCAGGGGCATAGTCAGCCCACATTTTCTGGCCAGGCCCCTGACTCTTCAAGGTGGGCTCGGCCAGTCCTGCTTCTTGTCATGTGACCTGATGATGCTCCAAATGCCTCGCAACTTGAGTGTTGGGAGGAGGAGGGAGTGGGAGAGGCAGCCCAGACCCTGTCGCGCAAAGGCTGCAGCGACTGCCTGGGGCCAGAGCTTCACATACAGAGTGCAGCCCACCCCCACCTGTCTGCCTGCAGCCCCACTGCTCACCCACCCATAGCTACACCCCTGCTCCATGGGACCCCAGATTTGGGCTGAAGGGATAACAACACACAAGCAGAAATCCTGTGCTGATCACATAGCAGTTTTCTAGCCTTGGAGTTAGGAAGTGGGGGAGAAGCAAACCTTGAAGCTATGCAGGCATTGGGTTACAATCAGGGCAGACAATCCCTCTTATCAACACCTCAGTAAAGGATGTAGTGAGAGTGTTATCTCTTGGTTTCTCACGCTTATTGGAGAAAAGTTGTAACACTGCCTCTTTCCTCCCCTTTTTGTAAGCTCCTTGTTAAAGAATATGTAGTTATTTCCGTTACGGAGATAATATTTTTCAAGGTAAAGAGTCTGTGCTCTGTAAGCTAAAGCTGTAAATAGCAGGAAGGGGCCAGTATAATTATATTCCTCCTATAATCATGAATATTCATTTTATAATCATTATGTTGCCAAATAGGTGTTTTAGGGTGTAGTAGATAGTGTGTATTTATAAATTATTTGGGTAAGAAGTTGTGAAATAGTTAACTCAGGGCTCACGTCATTGGTCATTGGTTGGGAGGCAAAGGGGAATGAGTGAACTAGATGCTGTAACCAAAATAAATTGCTTCTTATCACTCCATCTGATTTGAACCTTATCTCTCTTGACCCTGCAATATTTCTGTCCAGAAGCTCTCTAAAAATCTATGAAATGGTCTTTGAAATAACATCTCTATGGCTTTTTCAGGATACGAAAGAAAATAAAAAAATAACTTTTCATGAATCATTTAAAGAATGTCAATAAGAGGTTTTTCAGTTACCCTAAAGCTATGAAGATTCAATAGTAATGACTCAATTTCCATTGAAAAGAACTCATTCTATTGACTTCTGATGTTTTCAGAAGGTGGATTTTGTTAGATAAATTCATTCACATGCTGGCGAGGTACTGTATTTATAGATTGATAGTTTGGAAGGAACCGTTGTGATAAACTAGGCTTGACAGCTATGTCTACACTTACGAAAATTAGTTCGAATTAGTTCTAACTAACTAATTTGAACTAATTTCAGTTAGTTCGAATTAACTTAATTCAAACTAGAAAAAATTTGTTCGAACTTAATTCGAATTAGCGATTTCCATTGAATTCAATGGGCCGATTAGTTCGAACTAAGCAATTAGGTTGAACTAACATGGCCACATTGGTTAATTCGAACTAACTAGTTCAAATTAATCCTTACTTCGAATAGCCTATTCGAAGTTATTAGTTCGAATTAAGAAAGCCCTTAATTTGAACTAATTAAAGCCTAGTGTAGCCATGGCTTTAGTTAGTTTGAATTAAGCCTCCTTAATTCGAACTAACTTGCCAGTATAGACATAGCCGACCTGCCTAACACAGACCAAATAACCTCACCCAATAATTTCTGCATGAGGCCCATAAATTCTGGGCTTGAGACAGAAACTTGTAGGGGAGAATGAAGGTGTGAGATGCCCAAAGTACAGCTCCCAAGAGGGACCTTGACAGTTTGGGTAGACTATTGCTGAAATCTTTTGAAATTTCCTAATTATTTTTTTTATTTTCACTTTTGTGTAAAATGTAGACATTCCAACTTCTTGTTCTGATTCAGGATGAAAAGAAATGTTGAAATAAGATTTCCATGGGACAGAAACGTCAACTTTTGTTCAGCTCTGTAAGAAACTGACGACCACTTTGCAGCTGATATAAATACATAGCTCTATTGACATCCCTCAGATTATGCAGATTTTGAGCAATACATTTAGTACATTTTTGGATACATTAGATAGATTCCATGAGAAGAATCTAATTTCTTTGATCTGTTCTATGAAATAGTATGTTTGTGCAGTTGATTTACTACATTCATTAAGGGCTAGATTGTGCCTGCTGTGTGCGCACAAAGGAGTGGGGGGGGGAGGGGGGATACAAGTGGCTGCGCAAAGGGAATGGTCTCTCTGTGTCTGTTATAGTGTAAGATCTCCTAAAGAGAAGAGGATGGACATGACCCCAGCCCCATAGACAATGAACAACAGAGTTGATTTGTGCATGCAAAGGGGACTATGTCTCAGCTCGTGAAGGAAGAGCATTCCTGACTCCTCGGATAATGAGCCTTCATCTCTCCCAATGCAAAATAAAGCTTAAATGGCACAACTGAGTCCCTAGCTAGTTGTCAGCTGTAGAAAATAGAGATCTTTATGCTTCACTGTGTGGCAATTCAAGTAATGATGACAATTCTCCAGATGACTTTTACGTTAAGTGGTGATGTAGATAGAGCATGAAAGGAAATACAAACTCAGTTGTTAAATAACTTGGTGCAACAACGAAGAATCCAACCCTTGTCCAATATATTTTTTCACAGATATTAAGAAATTCTAAAAAAGTATATAACTCTTAGCCTACCTCTGACTCTCAAAAACTCTCAAACCACTCTGAAGGACTCTTTAATTATTACAAGTAGCCAAAATCCTTTAAGCGATTCCAAAATATGTATGGCTATATTTTCCTCTTCATTTAGGATCAGAGGCTTATATTTGTAAAAAGGACAAACCTCCACAGACTCCAGTGACTCCTTTTACCTGTCTGAATTTGATGGGCATGCTTGATTTTGGGGAAGTAGGAAAAAAACCCTTTTGCAAACATGCACAATGTCAATAATTGGTGCCTTTGGAACAAAATGCAAAGCCTTTCTTCAGTATAACCAATCTTAAGTGATCCTATCCAAAGCAAACAAAGAAGGAGATACAATAGAGATTGAGAAACAAAAATCTTTTCAGGTTCACTTTAATAAATTTATTGTGCAGTAGAATGTCACAGTGACAGGTGGATAAGCACAATTTTTGATTATTAGAAACCTTGTATGTGAGTAAACTTTTTTTTTTTTTTTTAAAGCATAATCACACTTTCAGTGAGGTGGACCATCTATAGTTTAAAAAGATAACAAAAAAGTTCATTCATGCATACAAAATAATTTTCTTTGTTAAGTGTTAGCAATAAGTTTGGCAGTCTGAGTTTGGACTGGTACGTTATTGTGAAGAAAGTGCCTGTTTATTTTTATAAAAAAAGAGAGAAAAGAATTGATTGACTTCAAAGAAAACAAAGGAGTCACCAAATAAGGTTCACAGAATTTGTATAATGGAGAGTGGTGGTTGTAAAACAGACTTTAAACTTTATTTATCTTTTCTATGGGGATTATGAGAAGTATATTAGGATTCTTTGAATTTGCTTACAAAAGCAGATACATTTGAAAGTAGATTAAAAGAAGAAAAAAATGAAGTTATTCTTCATACATAGTACACTGTGATAGTGTCTTGTAATGAGCTTTGAGAGACACTATAATGAGGGCAATTGTTGCAAGTTTATTTGTATGTACAGTACAGTGCAACCCTTTTGTAATTTATTTTGAATTTAGCATGGTAAAGCTTTGTGCAAGGACCAAAATGTGTAGCATGGTTAGACTTCTGGGGATAAATAGTGTGATGCTAAGGGAGCTCAGATTTTTTTGACTAATTTTATTCAAGATTCATCTACAACATCTTATTCAAGTGAAACTTTTAATTTTATGGGCCTTCCTCTTTTAGTTAAACTTGTCATTCTTTCCATTTTAATTCCATTATTTGACATTTTATAGACATAAAAATTTCACTTAAGGCTGAACTTAATATAAAGTGCCAGTCAATATGAGCCACTTCATCTTTGAAAAAAGAGGCCACTCATTAGGGGTATGTCTACACTTGCACTTTAAGTCGACTTAACAATGCTTAAGACGACCTACAGAATACTGTGTCCACACTGGGCGCTTCCTTAAGTCGATGTAAGTGCTACTTTAAGTTAGCTTAATAACTCCACCTCTGAAGGTCGACTTAAGCCAGTGTAGATGGGGAGTGCCCTTAACTCAACCTAATTAGCCTCCAGGCCCTGGTACAATGTGGGACAGCTACCCACAATGTACCACTCCTCGGTCGACATAGCAACTGCCAATGTGGACATAGGCAGTTGCCCTTAGTTTTTAGTGTGGGTGCTCTAAGTCAACTTAACAAAGTCGACTTTAAGTCGACTTAAAGTCAACTTTGTTAAGTCGACTTAACAGAGCCTCTAGTGTAGACATAGCCCAGGGGCCTGATTATGGATTTGACTGCCTATGTTTAGGTAGTTAAATTTGGCCACTCTTGCCCCTTTCAGAAACGAGACTAATTTAGCTGCATAGGTCATTGCTGTTCCCCAAAGAGGTTGAATGCACCATTCCCATATTCTCCAGTCCTACCAGTTCAAATGAAAGAGACAGTTTTGGATTCTGGTCCCTAGGAGGTAGACCTTTACACCACTAACACACAAGTTGACATGTTGACGTTTGACAGTCTCTGCTCAGGTATGGTGAATTAGCTGAACTAACACAGCACATACACACATGATGTCTGGCTCAAGTTAGTATGATTAATTATTTTCTTCTAGAGATTGTGCTGATGATTTATGCACTGTATTCATGTTGAGTGTTGAAAAGTAAACATTGCACAAGCTTTATATTTTAAAACTATGCTAAAAATCTAGCATTTCATTTTGTAAACCAAGTCAGTCCTTTTGCTGCATCTCTGCTCTGATAGCCTAATGTGCTGCATCAGGCATTATTCATTTTTCCTGATGTGGGGAAGGGGAGGGTGGAGCTGGTCCATGCAGCTGACACCCTTTCAGACCTCCTGAAAGACATTGGTTGTCTCTGATCAGAACAGTTTGTATTATATTTTGGATCACTTTCAATAACTGTGTACATTTTAGTATCTGCATTACTCATTTTACTACTTTATAAATGGTACTCTTCCTTTCCAACCAAGTTTGCAACTCCTGATCATTCACAGAAGCCGAGTGATGTACATCAGTAAGTGCTGGGATTGCAATGTCTTGCAAATCTCTATACTTTATCTCTCTGCCAGTTCCATAAATCAGAATTTTCTGAAGTAATAGAATGTGGAGGATTTTGCACGCTTCCTTTCTTGGTATTTAATTGCATCAGTCTTAGCTAGCTTTGTGGCATCTGTCCTTCCATGCCCTGAATGACCTTTGTCTAGAGTATATTTGTTTCAGTGAGAGTGAAGTTGAGCTGGGGGATAGAGGTAGGGAAGCTAATGTGAATCAGGTCATGAAAGTGGAAATTACCATACCTGAGGTAGAAGCCAAACTTGAGCTGCTGGGTGAGACTAAATCAGGGGGCTTGGACAATCTCCATCTGAGGATACTAAAGGAAATAGCTCATTAAATTGCCAGCCCTTTAACAAGGATTTTTAATGAATCTGTAAACTCGGGGGTTGTACCGTATGACCGGAGAATCGCTAATGTAGTTCCTATTTTCAAGAAAGGGAATAAAAATGATGTGGGTAACTACAGGCCTGTTAGTTTGACCTCCGTAGTATGCAAGGTCTTGGAGAAAGTTTTGAAGAAGAAAGTACTTAAGGCTATAGAGGATAACAGTAACTGTGATAAAATACAACATGGCTTTACAAAAGGGAGATCGTGCCAGACCAACTTGATCTCCTTTTTTGAAAGGATAACAGATTTTTTTAGATAAAGGGAATGTGGTGGACCTAATTTACTTAGATTTCAGCAAGGCATTTGATACAGTTCCACATAGGGAGTTATTAGTTAAATTACAGAAGATGGGGATTAATATGAATATAGTAAGGTGGTAAAGGAACTGGTTAAAAGGTAGGCTACAGCGGATCATACTGAAGGGTGAACTGTCAAGCTGGAGGGAGGTTATCAGTGGAGTCCCTCAGGGATCTGTCTTGGGACTGATCTTGTTCAACCTTTTTGTTACTGACCTTAGCACAAAAAGCAGGAATGTGCTAATAAAGTTTGCGGATGACACCAAGTTGGGAGGTATTGCCAATACAGAGAAGGATCAGGATACCATACAGAAAGATCTGGCTGACCTTGTAAACTGGAGTATCAAGAAAAGGATGAAATTTAATAATGGGAAGTGCAAGGTCATGCATTTAGGAACAAATAACAAACATTTTTCCTATATGTTGGTGATGCATCAGTTGGAATGGACTGAGGAGGAGAAGGATCCGGGAGTACTGGTTGATCATAGGATGACTATGAGCCGCCAATGTGATGTGGCCATGGAAAAAGCTAATGTGGTTCTAGGATGTATCAGGAGAGGTATTTCAAGTAGACAGGGAGGTGTTAGTGCTGCTGTAGAAGGCACTGGTGAGACCCCATCTGGAATATTGTGTGCAGTTCTGGTCCCCCATGTTTAAAAAGGATGAATTCAAATTGGAACAGGTGCAGAGAAGGGCTACAAGGATGGTCTATGGAGTGGAAAACCTGCCCTATGAGTGGAGACTCAAGAAGCTTGGCTTGTTTAGCTTAACCAAAAGAAGGCTGAGGGGGGATATGATTGCTCTCTATAAATACATCAGAGGGATAAACATTAGGGAGGGAGAGGAATTATTTGAATACAGCACCAATGTGGACACCAGAACAAATGGTTATAAACTGTTCATCAAGACATTTAGGCTTGAAATTAGACGCAGGTTTCTAACTATTAGAGGAGTAAAGTTCTGGAATAGCCTTCCAAGGGGAGTTGTGGGGGCAAAAACCATAACTGCTTTCAAAACTGAACTTGATAAATTTATGGAGGGGATGGTATGATTACTCTGTTTTGGAAATTGACTGATATTTGTCTACGTGTGGTGGATATACAAGTGACCTAAGAGGGGAGAGTACATTGGGTGGGTTCTGAGTTATTACAAAGAATTGTTTCTTGGGTAACTGGCTGTTGAGACTGGCCCACGTGCTCAGGGTTTAACTGATCGCCATATTTGGGCTCGGAAAGGAATTTTCCCCCAGGGCTGATTGGCCTGGGCTTTGGGGGTTTTTCACCTTCCTCTGTAGCACAGGGCATGGTTCACCTACCGGTGAATTCTCTGTATCTTAAAGTCCTTAAATCATGATTTAAGGAGGTAAATAACTCAGTCATAGGTTGGTGGCCTATTGCTGGAGTGGGTGGGTGAGGTCTTGAGGCCTGCATTTTGCAGGAGGTCAGACTAGATGATCATACGGGGCCCTTCTGACCTTAAAGTCTATGGCTATGTCTAGACTTGCTAAAATTAGTTCAAATTAGTTAGTTCGAACTAACTAATTTGAACTAATTTTAGTTAGCTCGAATTAGCTTAATTCAAACTGGGAAAACTTATTCCAAAGGGGTAGCCGTGTTAGTCTATTGTAAAAAGACAACAGAGTCTTGTGGCACTTTTAAAGACTAACAGATTTATTAATCGCATGAGCTTTCGTGGGAGAAAATCCCACTTCGTCATCTGACGAAGTGGGATTTTCTCCCATGAAAGCTCATGCGATTAATAAATCTGTTAGTCTTTAAAAGTGCCACAAGACTGTTGTCTGGGAAAACTTAGTTCAAACTAAGCAAGTGCCATTCATGGCACTTGCTTAGGTTGAATTAGCAATCCCCATTCATTTCAATGGCTGGTTAATTTGACTAAGAAATTAGTTTGAATTAACATGGCCACGTTGGTTAATTTGAACTAGTTAGTTCGAATTAACCCTTTAGTTCAAATACCCTATTCGAACTTATTAGTTCAAATTAAGGAAGCCCTTAATTCGAACTAACTAAAGTTTAGTGTAGCCATGGCTTTAGTTAGTTCGAATTAAGCCTCCTTAATTCTAACTAACTTGCCAGTGTAGATATAGCCAAGGAGTCTATGAGTATATATAAAATGGCCAGCATCAAGCATTCTGCAATAATACTACTAATGGTAAGCTGCAGCACCTTTTGTCTGGGTATCCCAATGCACTTTATAAAAGTGCTTATTATCCCAATTTTACCGAGCAGGTAATTGAGATACAGTGCAGTTAAGAAACTCACACAAGGAGTAACAGGTTCTTGGAGTTAGAAATAACAAATTGCCTGACTCCCAATTTCCTGCTCTAATTACAAGACTGATCTTCTTAGAGACCATTTTGAGTTTATTAAATTTATTTATATTGCTTGCATAATCCTGGTTTTTACTTTGACTTTTATATCTACTGGAGTAGAGATGCGGTTTACATTCTGTCAACAATTATAAGAATTTAGGCTCTTATGCTCTATTATTTGACCAGTTTTTCTACCAAATGTTCTTTGAAACAGGGGTATGAAAAACCCAAATGTTTGCCTTAAAAATTATCCATCAAAATATTTTTGTGTTTCATTGTTTTGGTGATATTCTTGCGTGTGTTTTGTTGTTGTTGCTGTTTTTTGTTTTTTTTTAATTTCTCTGGCATTCTGAATTATTTACATGAACATAACATAATTAGAAAAATTAGGTTGTCTATAAGTAAAAATTATCACTATCTCTAAAATGTTAAAAGAGAAATGGTGAGAACAGCCAGATTTCTGTTAGGTTTGGGAGAGAGTGCATGGCTAAGGGGTTCAGATTTAGGAGAGAGGGAGGAGTGAAGTTGACTGTTGTAGGGGCTTGGTTTCTTAGAATTTAGAAACTTTTTGAAGGTGGAAAGTTGCTCATTTCCTACCACTACCACCACACAGCAAAGTTCTCTGTTTCTAGGGGCTCTTTAAAGGCAAAACAAAATCCTAAGGCTGGAAGTTAAAGCTAGACTAATTTGAACTGGAAATAAGGCACACACTTATAACAATGAGGATAATTAATCATTGGAACAATTTGCCAAGGGATGGGGGAGATTCTCTATGTATATAAATCAAAACTGGATGTTTTTCTAGATGCTATGCCCTAGTTCAACCACACATTACTGGACTGGATGCATGAGTTATTGGATGAAATTCTATGGTCTATGTTAGGCAGACCATCAGATTAAAAAAATATATATATATATCCCTTCTGTCCTTATAACCTGTGAATCTGATAATGTAGGTCTGTATAAAGCTGGCTACCTGATCTTCAGTGTTCACAGTCAGTTTTTTGTTTCAGTTTATAACTGTAGAAAATGTGAAAGTTGCTGAACAGTACTACACATGGGTAATTATTGTTTAGTGATTGCCAAATATCACTGTCAGAAGTAATGCAAAATGTAACTATATTGTTAAGTAACATTCATGCTCATCTGAAAAATGAAGAAAATCTATTTCCTCTTGATTCTTTAAATCAAATGTTCCACTGAATTAAACTTTCACGATTGTAGTAGAAGAAGAGAATACTGTTAAGTTTGAATGTAGACAAAAGAGACATGTGGTTGTTCCATATGAAATATCTGTGTATATATATCACATTTAATTTTTCATTAGGATTGTCTCTCTTGTTGGCGCTGCTCCTTATTTGACTTTCTATTTGTTTTTTATTCAATGTTCTCTCTGCTCTATTTGCAACCATTTTTCTTGTCCGCTCCTGATCCATTTTTTTCTGTCACTTAAGCAGAATGTGAGCATAATTACATTCAGTTGAACATTGTATATAGGGAATTTCAACTTCGAGTGAGTTCAAAATTAGGCAAAATGAAAGTCCCATTCCTAGTTGAAATGCACTGTACTAAATCATTTCCATGCATCCCAATTCAGCAGGAATTTTGTTATCTGCATGACAAAGAGATGGATTCTCCAGTAATCAGAAGTCTAACTTTTATCACATTGTCTAATCGGTCTTCCCTAAAATTAGTAAAAATAAATAGAAAGAACTAAAAGACTTATTAGATCATCCAATTCGTCTTCCTTGTCAGTGTCCGTACATTACCTTTTCAAGTGTTTTGTGTAAAGTAATATTAAAACACCTACATGATATGTCTTTGTTCTCTTAGGAATCTGTTACTCTCATTAATATTGTACTTTTGACGATTGGGAATCTTCTCCTAATATTCGGCCTAAACCAGGGGCTGGCAACCTTTGCCGACCCCTGAGCCGGCCCCGCCTCCTCGACCCTCAGCTGGTGCTGACAGCCCATTAATGGAAAGAAGCCACCTGCAGGGGCTCCTCTCAGCAGCGTGCCTGGGGACCCTATCCCCAGTTACCTGGAGTCACTCCTTTTGGTGGTGGCACACCACAGAGAGCAGCTGCTCTGGGTGCCTTCTTTACATGGTATGCCTGGGGACATGGCAGGGACCTCCGCATTGCAGCCGCCTCTGAAAGAAGCCACTTGGAGTGTCTTTTGGTGGCAGGAGTGGCAATTTCTGTGGCGCCCCAGAGGATGCTGAGTGCCGCTCCAAATGGGCTTGTGTGCCACTGTTGGCATGCGTGCTGGGGGTTGCCTACCCCTGTCCCTCTTTTAATTGCATCCCATTGTACCCTCATCTACCACAGGAAATAATTCCTTTCCTTCTTTGACGTTAACACCTCATAAATATCTGTAGACTATTATTGTGTCCTCCTTTGACCATTATTTAGCCAACCTGTGAACATCTACCTCATTTAATTTCGTTTCATACATCAGTCCCTCTAGTTCTTTGAACAGATTTGTTTATCTTCTCAGAACTCACTCCAGTTTGCCCTTATCTACATTAGAAATGTGGCACACAGAAATGAACACAATACTCTAGATGCACATGAACCAGAGCCCGATAGAGAAGGAATGTTATCACAGCCCAAAATTTTACATGGCCTATCTATGTTTTTGCAACCATATCACTTTGCTAATTCAAGTTTAATTTGATGTCAGTCTTCACCTCTGAGACACTTTGTGTATTACTATTTTCCAAGTTCCTTCCTTGGATTGTGTATCTGTGTCTTGAATTATTTCCCCTAGATGCATTAACTTACATTTTTCTACATTGGAACTATGACAGGGAAAATAAATTCAGTCAATTACTCTAGTCTGTTTTGTGTTATTCCTCTGTCCTAACTTGTGTTTGCAGCCCCTTTCAGTTTAGTATATCACACAAATTTAATTAGTGTATTGTTTACTATTGATTATTAATGAAGATGTTAAATAAGACCAAACTCTATTATTTATTAATATCATTTATTATGTGCAGAGCACTCAAGATCTAGGCTTACCATATGTCTACTGTACATCTCATTTATTCAGCAAATTTTAAATCTAATTCAAGACAATTAAAATGGGTAAGATTTTTCTTTATAATGTTATGACAGGTATATTGAAGGGTGGGCGGGCAATTGCCCAGGGGCCTGAGCAGCTGGGAGGATAGACACATATCCTCCTTTCCTCCACAAACATCCCTTCCCCAAGCCCCTTCCTCCATTCGTGCTCTCCAACCCCTCCTGAGCCAAGCTTATTTATTATGTACCATGCAGATTATCCTGGGCATGCTAAGTAGATGGTATCTGCTACTCAGCTTCTTGCATAGATCAATCACCTCCCTGGGAATTTGAAGGGACTTGGGAAGCTGAGTAGCAGATACTACCTCTTCAGCTGCCTGGGAACCTGCATAGCATATAGTAATAATAATAATAAAAAAATCTTCCACTCAGACTTCAGCCATCCCTTTTGTGTGTGTGTGGGGGGGGGGGGGCCCCCCCCCCCGAGGATTGACTGTTCTGCCCTGTAGCCCAGTATGGCTGACTTTGACTATGTCTACACTTGTTAATTTAAGTCAACTTAGCTAAGTCAACTTAGCATGTCTACACTTAAATTTTAAGTCGACTTTGGGGGGACCCTGCAAAGTCGACCTAGAGCGTCCACACTGGACGCCTAGGTCGACTTGTAGGGGATAGGGGGACCTTGGACTGGTCTATGGTGGCGGGGGGCACCCCTTGCCAAGTGCCAGGGGGCTCAGCCTTTGTCCCATTGTACCTGGGTACAATGGGGCAAAGGGGGACAGGGACCCTGGCAGGGCATAGGGGCAGGGTGGGCAGGGCTCTGCCTCGCCCTGTGGGGGGGCATGCCAGGCTCTTTCTGTACCAGCCACCCTGGCAGGGAGGGCAGTGGGGGAGTCCTGGAGAGCCCTAAGTCGACTTAGAGTCGACTTAGGGCTACTCCAGGTCTACACTGGCTTAAGTCGACTTTCTACAGTCAACTTAAGCCAAAAGTCGACTTAAAACGAGGTTTTAAAAAGTCGACTTAATTTTTCTTCAGTCGACTTAAGCAGTTTGCTTAAGTCGACTTAAGGAAAGTGTAGTGTAGACGCAGAGTAAATTAAGTCGACTTAAGTAAGCTTAAGTCGACTTAATTTACAAGTGTAGACGCACCCTTTGAGTCTGTAGATGTTTATCAATATCTTTCGCTTACTCATTATTTCCTTGTTTTATTCTTGCTAAAAAATAAACTAAACACTCTTCTTTACTCTTTAGAAAATCATGGCTATGGTTAGTCTTTATCTCTTCATTTGTCCATAACTTTCAGAAACAACTGTCAGTGAATTAATATATTTTAGCTAATTCTCTTCATTGTTTAGCTATACTTAATCCTGCCTCAACAGAGGGGACTGTACTAGATTTCCTCTTGAGGTCCCTTTCAGCCCTGTATTCTATGAGACTGTGTATGTCACCTGGACCTGACCTATTAAATAAACATGACATAATAAGAGAGAATATTTATTAATGTCAGAAACTTTCTATAAACATTTCAGTCACATCAATTGAAATGTTCCTTCTCAATCACCTTTTCTTCTTTCTAATTTCATGCTACTGAATGATAGTAGAAATAGCACTTTTTGCTATGTTTCACATACTTTTATGTGGAATTCCTGGTTCTCCTCCGAGTAGTGTCCCCGTGGGTGCTCCACTGTTGGTGTGTGCGCCCGCGCACACCACGGAAAGGAGACCTGCTTAGCTGTACTTGCCGGGGTCGTGCGGCCGGAGGGGACTGTCTCGCGGGCAGTTTGGCGCCTTCAACGGCCGTGCGACCCGAGGCTCCCTCAGTTCCTCTCTAACCGCTCGCAACCACGGACGGAGTCAGGGAACCATCTTCCCCTCACTCGCCATTCCTGCTTTCCTTCCCTTTTACCTTACTTTCTTTTCCATTCCTTTTCAGCTCATAGCTCTATTTCATTTTCCTTAACATTTAAAAAAAAAAAAAAGGGAACCGGCATAATGTCGGGCTCCCCAGGCTTTAAACAATGTGAATCTTGCCGGGATGCCATGCCCGCTTCAGATGGGCACCCGACCTGTATGAAGTGTCTCGGTGAGGAGCACAATATGTCAAAGTGCTCCCACTGCAGGAACCTGAGTACGAGAGCGAGACGGGATCGGGACCTACGTCTCAAGCTCCTACTCATGGAGAAGTCCCTCAGACCGGCTTCGGACCCGGCACAGGACAAGACCTCGTCGGCCACTAGTTTGCCAAAGAGGATTTTGACTCCACCGCCACAAAAACGGAGAAAATCTCGGACCCCATTTCCGAGACGGAGGCAGGCATGCGAAACGGAGGCGAGAGGTCCCTCCTGCACGCCGCCTGAACCACCAAACAACCGCTCTCATCCCCCGAGCAGTGACCCTTCCCTCAGGGACAGCTCGGCACTGACTCTCCCCACAACAATGGCACCGAAGCCGGCAGACCCAGCGTCGGCACCGCAGCCGGCACCGACCCTCGGAGCGGCAACGTCTTCACAAGACGCGGCCGCCCAGCAGTTGATTTTGACAGCGGCCCCGATTCAGCCGCACAGCTCGGTACCACGTCCCTCTCCAGTGATCCCTGCTGGCCCCGACCAGGGGGCACCTAGAAAACAAAAGGAGAAGAGGAAGCACATTGATGTAACGACCTCTCCTCCTTCTCAACCACTGGGGACCAACTATCAACACTCCCCCGTGCCTGAAAATCCCCCCCCTCTTTATGTCTATGACCGGGAAGACATGTATCACCCACCACTTCCTGGCACCGAGGGCCGCCCTTTCAACCAGGGCATGCAAGACCGCGGGCAACACAGGCCCCATTATCCTTGGTATCCTCCACCATGGTATGCTCCTCCTTATAATTACCATCCTCATTGGGACTCCTGGTCCAAATATCCTGAGATGACTCCACGATCCAGATCACCGGGCTACTCCGACCAATACATGCTATCCCAGCATGGTGACCCGCCTCATGACATGGACAACACTCACTAATCATGTCTGGATTCTCCCAAGGGAAGTCACACACTTTTACCGGAGGACGATTCACCATCTTCACCCCCTCCCACACATGATGACCTTAAACAGTTTCAAGATCTTTTCAGGAGAGTAGCTGAGTCACAGGAGATAGGCACACAGGATACTTCTGACTCACAACACCGACTTTGGAGGATCCTCCAAAAGAAACCTTCTGGCCGCATGGCCCTCCCTATGGATGCGGGGATCCTAGAGCCAGTCCAGGATATCTGGCAAACCCCATCTTCAATCCCACCAACCTCTAAGAGGGTGGATAAAAAATATTACATACAGGGCAAGTCTTCA
>ML686135.1:2645790-2671585 GCA_007922175.1 Pelusios castaneus | reverse complement strand
CCGGCTCCGCTTCGAGCCGGCCCCCCAGCTCAGTCCAGGGGTTCGGGTGGCGCAGAGGCGTCGTTGTCGTCGGGCTGGCAGGGCTCCGGCCCCGGGTAGAAAAACCTGAGCCCTGAATCTATTCCGGGGCCCAGGAACCCAGAAAACTACGGCGGAATGCAGGTTCCACTCTGCCCTGCCCTGCAGGCAGGCTGCTGCTCAGCTGGGAGCAGCGGCAGCCAGCCGGGCTGGGGAGTTTTCAAATCTCCCGCCCTGAGCATGCTCCGAAAGAGCAAGTTCAGGGCGGGAGCAGCCTCCTGGCCAGCCCAACGCCGGACACCCCTACAGCTCTCTGGCCACATAAGCTTGGGGGCCGGGCGGGTGAGTGCTGGGGAGCTGGGACCGGGAAGGCTGGGCAGTCTGGGGAGCTGATGGAGGACGGGCAAGCCGGGAAACCGATAGGAAACTGGGGGGTTGGAGAACGGGGACTGGGGAGCCGATGGGAAACTGGGGGGCCAGGGAACAGGGACCGGGTGGGCTGGGAAGCTAATGGGAACTGGGGGGTCGGGGAACGGGAGCCAATGGTGACCGGGAGGGTTGAGGCGTTGCAGCCAGCGAGCCAGGGGCAGGGAGCTGCCAGGCAACAGAGATCGGGGGGCCTGGAGAGTGCCCGGGCCAGAGGGACTCGGGTTCAGGGTTTCTAAAGGGGACTGGGGGTGTGGGGTGGGTTCCCCTGGGGGGCCTGGCCAGCTCGCCTCCTGTCTGGTCCCAGCATGCAGATGGGAGCCACACTATGGCTGCTCGCCTCCCCTCCAAAGTATGAGCCAAGGATAGACAAATTATCAACATGCATACAACAGCAAAAATCACATTAATTGTTCAAAAGCATTCTAAATGCAAACTTTTGCCTTTCAATAAAAAGTTGTTTGTATCATTGAAAGCTCCGTTATTGTGTTTTTCTTTTAAGACAAAAGATGTTAATGTATAAGTTGTTTTTTCTAAACTAAAACCTCAGTATTGGCACTTTGCGATAAATAAGTGGGTTTTGGGTTGCAGTTTGGGCATTCGGTCTCTAAAAGGTTCGCCATCACTGGTCTAGATTATTCTGGTCATTGGGAGCTCATTCAATGCCTGAATCCCCATCTGAGTATGGCTCGTCTCCAGCTCTCATGTTCTTTGCAAGTTGTATCCTTTCAGAGTTGCACATCAGAATGGATCATGGAGGAAGATGAAACCATTGTGCTCTGTTTATAAGTTTGAAGATAAGGACCAAGACTTTTAACTTCTCTCAGACTTAATGCTATCAGAGAGATCTACTGTGTAATGAATTTTAAACCTTATTACATTCAGAGTTGTATCTTTTACCACTTCGTTGTGCGGAGGGGTTGCAAGTTACAGAGAAATTATTGAAATCAACAAATTCATCCAAAGCATTGTTCTGAAGTCTCATGTTAGATAAAGAATTTTTATGAAATTAAAACAAACAATAAATATGTTGATTTTTTTAAATTTATACCATATCTGAAATATAAACATCAGCAGAAATCATTTGCAGACTTGCATCTTAATTCCAGTAAAATGAGCTGCAACTTTTTACATTTGCTACAGTTTGACTATTTAATGACCTTGGCTGACAAAAAATGTTATTTACATGCATTTTTTCTAGACTTTCCTTTGAGATAAAACAGCTCTACCATATAACCTCTGAGCTTGTAAGCTTATTTAATGTATTTGCTTTGTAATTCTAAGGAAGTCTGATTCATTTGTTGAAGTATTGTTTGCTCTATATGAACCCTGAGAGACTGTGAATACTGTGTTGAAATCCTTTCCAGGTTGTCTCCCATTGCCACGTGTGATAACTGCAAGGTCTTCTTCATTTCCCTTGGAGTTATTTTTCTCAGTTCAGCACAATTCTTCCTGGGGAGTTTAGAAATTCATTCTGTTCTAACCTCTGTTTTGAGCTCACTGAGGATGAAATTCATTTCTCCTGCATAAAGCCAGAGCTGCAGGAGAGTGTAGTGCTGAGAGAACTGGTGGAGTGATATCCACTATACCAGCTCACAGCCATGATTAGTCCCATTTGCAGGACTTCCATGGAGTGGTAGGGCTACAGGATCAAGGTGAATGTAACCCCTTTGTTCTTTGTCACCCCCGGTGCTGCCTTCTGTGCTGGCCTTTCAGGGCAGATGGAGAGACTGTCTCCACGAGTGTAGAGTCATCTGAAGTGGAAATCGATCAACTTCATGAAACAGCTTGCACAGATTCAAATAGACATCATCTTCCTTTCCAAATGCAAATAATTGGACATTCCTGACCTGATACTGTGTCATACATTTCCCTGCATTTAATTTCCTCCCATGCTGTAAATTCCCCATCTTCAAAGCATCTGACGAAGTGGGATTTTCTCTCACGAAAGCTCATGCAATAAATACATTTGTTAGTCTTTAAAAATGCCACAGGGCTCCTTGTTTGTTTTGCTGACCTAGACTAACATGGCTACCCCTTTGGAACTATACATATCTATCACTTGACACTTGTCTTTTGTTCATCACTCCTCTCTTTGCTCTTCTATCTTGGGATTTAAGTGATGCAAGGGTTTCTGCAGGAGAAGCCTTCCAAACCAGGATGAATTTGAACTGTATGTGTTTTGCCATTTTCAATTATGGAGGCACAATTTGTGGCTCATAGTTAAGAAAGAACTGAGTTTTGCTCTTATATAAATGGGCCTGGTTCAAGGAGTGTTTCATTCACAGAACATCCATTAAGGCATACATAGAATGTTTGGAGGACTAGGACTTTATTTTTTCTCCTACACTTCTGGAGTCCAAGAAGGGCATATTGATGACTGTTTCTTTTGGTAGACGCAGAGGAAGATGTCAATAAATTGTCTTTTTTGAGGAAACAAATTTTTTAAAAAGCATATGCAGAGAGAACCAGTTTATTAAGATTAAATCAAATATCACTGTTTTTAATGTAAAGATGTTTTGTTCACTAAGTATTTTGAGTTTTTGTCATTTCTGCCTGTTAAACTATCACCCAACCCATTCACTGCATTTCATGTGACGGCACTGAGACTCTAAATTGTCCTCCTACACTGGAAAATTTACAGATGACTTTTTTTCTGGTTTTGGATTTGAGTTGAGGGAATGCTGGGGATAATTCTCCACTGCTATGTGGGCTCCCATAAATGATTAGCTCTTTTTAAGTGCTTCAGTGCACAGATTCACATAGTAATTAAGATCCTGTGGTGAAAATTACTATTCAAAGGAAACAATGAAAAAATTGGTTTTGATTTAATCCATTGTCAGCAATCAAGTGTATTATTTGTGTGTGTGTGTGTGTGTGTGTGTGAGAGAGAGAGAGAGAGAGAGAGAGAGAGAACCTTATGAAAAGCACATTAGCATCAGTGTATGAACTTTGTGGTTCATGGTTCAGGGAAGATGTCTCAAAAGACTTTGTCCTCTGTCAGCTATTCCCTGGATGTTAGTGAGGATTTTTCATATGGGTCTAGGACACTGCCTGGTCCTAAGTCATTCTTAGTTCAGATGTTTACTCATAAATGATCGCATTCTGTCCTGCTGTGCACTCAGGGCAACCTACTTAGTTCAGGATACAAATCATACCTAAATGATCCAATGGGAACCTTCTTATTGATGTCAGAGGATGTGACCTCTCATCTTGAATGACCATAATCAACACTGTCCTTGAAGACCCACCTGAAGTTAGTAAAAATTTTCTACCATATAAGTGGAAACATAAGGGGAAAAACTAGGCACTAATCTGGCCATTACATGTTTATTTTACTTTGTTTGACCATCATCAGAAAAAAATCATTCAGGCTGTCTTTAAAAGTGCCACAAGACTCTGTTGTCTTTCTACAATAGACTAACACGGCTACCCCTTTGGAATTCAGCAGAATAGTTTATTAAATCCTCATTCTGCACTCAACACTGATCAGAATAAAATTATATACTGATCAGAGGACTGATTTTGGGTCTGTGGCATGTGTAATTTGTTTGGCAAGCATCATATTGATATAAATAATTGCTTATCTTTTTGCAAAAATCATATAATTGCCATAAAGAGCAACTGACCATTTAAATGGATTAATATGGTGATTTTGATCACAAGCAATTTAATTGTCACTTTATTATTGTAATTTGGGTGGTGTGTGTTGACTTTTGTGTGTCACTCATTCTCAGAAAAAGGCTAGATGTTTTTATTAAAAAAATCCAGGAGTTTCTCTCTCCCAATGCCTTCCAGCATACAGGCAAAAATATGTCTTATCGTTGGATTCTGTAGACCACCTTGTAAATTTCAAAATGATTTAAATTTTGCTGTAAGTATGTCCGCTCCTTAGCAACAGTCCCGTAGTAAGCTGCGCTATGATATGTTCTTTTTCAGAAAAACAATGTGATGTTTATAAATTCATCTAAGAATATGATAATCCACACATTAAAACATGTGGCATGACCCAACTTTAGTGCTGTCAAGTTATAGTTCTGGAGAGGAGCAGAAGTGTATATTTGATTCAACAGTTTTTGAGGTCCTGATTTCATAGTGAACATAGTGTGGATGTTGTCTCATGTTAATAAACTTTACAAGTCGATGTTCCAATGTAAGACATTTTGTGCATTTAATGTAGCAATTGTAATTCTGTACTGCCCATGGATACATGAGAACATAATATCTTACGTTTTATTTATATAGTCCCTTTTATCCTAAGGGATCTCCAGATGCATCACAAATTAACACAACACTCACTTTCCCCTCCTTTACTGAAATGGAACTGCTACGAAGTGAAATGCATCTACTGTAGGACAAAGGGAAAGATTTGACCCTAATCTTCCCTGACTCTCCTTTTTCAAGCCTCCATTCTCTTCACCCATCAGGAGCCTCCTGCTCTCCTCCTTTAAATCCTTCCTTAAAACCTATCTCTTCAAGCAGTGCCCTCGTGGCTTTTTCTCATCTTTCATAATCCCTACTCCTCCTCCCTGTACTGTTCTGTTGAGTTTCTTGTCAGTATTGTTTTAGCCTGTTTATAGTAAATGGTAATCCCTTTGGGATACGGAGTATGCTTTATCTATGTTTGCAAAGCACTGTGTAAATTTGTGGGAGCTACATAAATGGTTTTAATAACAATGATTAATAAATAATTAAGTTCCTCTGAGAAATGTTCACAATTTTAGTCCTGAGTATGGGCTCTGAACAATAAGGAAAACAATTTAAATTGTACCGTACAGGGGCTAGAGTTCAGTTGGAAAACATAGGTTGCACATAGATGACATTTAGTCTACAGCACTACATTGTTCAAAAAATCAGTTTCCCACAGATTTTTTAAAAGTGTTTAAAAGGACAAATACTGCTATTTATGTCCTCTCATTGCAGAGCAAAGCCTTTTATAGAAGCATTATTTTTCCATTTGCATTTTTGTGGTGGAGGGTTTTCTTCAATATTTATGTAGGGAGATTGAATTTTTCAGCAGGGGTCCAAAAGACAAAAAGCTCACGAGCTTTGCATTTTAAAGTGATTAACTGGATCATGCCTAGTGTGAAAGTAATGTGATTAGCAAAGAAAGCTATTAGGGAATCACTTAGTAATGGTGGAATTGAGCTCATGTGTGCCTACAGCAGCACTCATTTAGTATGCTAACACATGTAATAAAATATTTATGGTCCTCTTTTAAAATGATGTAAGTTGTGGGTGTTCGTGAACTTTTAGGGGATGATCCATTTTCAAGTCAGATTCAGCAGACCTCTCTTGAAAGCACATAGGTATTGTCTCTGGAGTCACCAGACATTTAGGCTTCTGAAGGTGATGAAAACGACACAGCAATGGAATAAAAACATGGAGTGAATAGATGGCTGTGTGCAATTATGGCACTGTGCTTCCAAGGTCGTGTAATATTTTTAATTTCTAAAGTTTAGTAATTAAAGAAAGCATAGTGAACATTAGTTTTCATTTGCTTAATGACTCCCTCCATTCTATCTGCCTCCCTTAATCTAGTTCCACCTCTCAACTTCTCTATCTAGTCTCTCAACATCTCTACCTATCATTTTTTCGATGTTTACCATCAGATTACACTTGAACAAGACCAAAGTTATACTCCTTAGTTTTCTTCCCAAGCCTGCCTTCTCTATCACTGTTAATGCATTCTCCCCCCCACCCCCTTTTCCTGTCACTCATGTGCATAACCAGAGTGTCATCTTTGACTCCTCCATTTGCTTTGTCACATGTATACAGGCCACATTCAAATGTTGTTGCTGCTACTGCTTCTCTAAAGTCTTAGAAATCCAACCCATTTTTTCTATCAACACAACAAAAAGTCTGTCTAGATCATTTTCACCCTCTGTCTCGATCATGGCAAACTACTTTCTTTTGGCTTCTTTGACTCTCACATCACCCCTACTCCACTCCACTCCAACCACTGCTGCTAAGGTCACTTTCAGTGCCTGTTGTTCTGCTCACATCACTCCTCTCTTTGAATCCCTCCTCATTTTCCAGTGCATCCTGTTTCGGTTTTTTGTAGTCACCTTCAAGGTCTAACGTAGATCCACCTCTCCTTATACAGCTACTTTTGTCTCACCACATGGCCCCCTCCACTTTGGCAATGAATGATCATCCATCCACTTCTACCTCAACTGCGGAAGCCTTGAACTTAAAGTTCTTTCACAACCATCGTCTCACTTTCTTCCAAGCTGCAACTCATACGCGGGGCTGCCCTCACCAAATGTATCTGTATGGTCCTGTCCCCCGCATGCTTCATATCCCTCCGAGACCTGCTTACATGATGCTTACAAGTAATTAGACAGCTAATTAAGGGCAGGTTGTGGAGCAGTCAGCATAGTTCAGTGTATGTATTTATTCTGTTCAATAAAAACTTCTGTTTATATACCTGTATATTATACAGATAAATATTGCATGTTTTGGTTGTATTCCTCACTGCCCTTTCCTATGTTGCTTGTCATCCTAGACAGTAAATTCTTCTGTGCAAGAAATGTGAGGAACTGTCTTCCTATGTGTTTGGCTATCACATAGCAAAGTGAAGCCTTGATTCTCATTGGGGCCACTTTGGGATCCAATAGTAAATAGTAAATGCTTATAAAATATACACCTCACATTAAATAATGGTTATTTTACCTAGCAACAGGAATTAAGTATGGATTTGCAAACCCTTCCTTATATGATGTGGGCCAGTTTCAAGTGCCAAACCTGTATGTAATATTTGCATATGATTAATGAATAATCATTTACGTATTTAAAGTGGGCAGAATATTTTGTGATGATTCATTCTTTCAAATTGTGAAAGCCTTTTTGTATGAAGGTGTAGAGCTTTGCAGCACATGACCCACCCTGACAAGCATCTCTTGGTGACATTAGGGGAATAGCTCAAGTACTCTACTGTCTGATGGTCCACGCTTGGTCTCTAGCATGACTGTCAGTCTCTCTTGAGGACCTCAGCCCTCCAGCTGAGTCCTCCAGTTCTCCCTGCTCTCAGAGGCCAAGTCCCACTTGCTGGTCCTGGCCACTCTACTCAATGGCCGTGAGTACAGTGCCGCCCTGGCACTCTGGGGGAGCTGGGAGGATCGTGGGCTTGCCCACTTCTCCAGGCCCCAGCCCAGGGATCCTAAGTGCTGTAACCTCAGCACTAATGCTGCCTCCTCCTTCCAATCCCTTCTCAATCTTTCCCTGGGCTGCTTTCCCCACAGCCCCCAGTTGCATGCCAACTCTCACCTCCAGGCCGGGCCGGGCCTCTTCAGTCTGGTCCCAGCCTGTTTCTCTGGAGTCTCTGCTGCTGTCTGTCCAGGTGCCCTTGCCTCTGGACTGTTGTTCCAGACCTCTGCTGCTGTCTGCATCTTCAGGATCCCAGCTCCTTCTCAGCTCCCAATGGCAGCCACTGAGCTCTCCAGGGTGCTGGCTAGGGAGACAACCTTCTTCCCTGAGCTCCTGACCCAGACTAATCCCTTAGTCCCTGAAGCGCCCTTTTATATTGGCTGCTGGTCTCTTATTTGTCCTCAGCTTCCCTCATCCCATTGGCCCTTTTAACCCTTTACAGGCCATAGCTGGAAAACAACCATGCTGCACTAGGATTTCATCCATGAGTTTAATGGAATTACTTTATTAATCAGTACTCTATATTATTTTCTATGCATCCTATTAACATTTTCTACCTCTCATGTTTTAAGGGACTGCTTCTTCTGAAATAAACAATGTACGTCCACTTTATTAGTGGGAAAACACATTAAAAGATATTAAAACATAGATCTCTTTCCGACTTATTGCCCTTTGCTCAAACTGACAAAAATCCTCTAGTGCTTCAAAGCAAACAATAAATTTGATACAGAAATCTCTTTCCTAATTTGAAATACAGGGGTTTTAAACCCCTTGGAAATAATTTAAGCAAAAAACAAGAATTGCAATACTCATGGTCCTTCTATGCTTGGTCATTCTCTAACTATTCTAGCCCCAAGTAATCTTGGCATCATGATGAGAAGCTTTTATCTTTGTTGAAAATTAACATACTGGGTTGAAGTCCCAAAATAAGTATATTTTTGCCAATAGCTTGATAGACAGCTATGATTCCTTTAATCATAAAACTGTCTTTTAATTGTTACAAACCTCTGCCTTCTTAACTCAGGGATGAGAACTGAACATTTTGAATTTTTGTATAGGATTTCTTCCCGCTAAATGAAATAACATCTTGATGTTAAAAATATGCCATACCATAGTTGAAAGTGGTTGTTCATTGCAGCACTATATACACAGACAAATATAGTTAGGCTCAAGAGGAATCCTTACAGTTTAGATAGGATTTGTCAAAGCACCTTGTATTTTTGTTGTTGTTGCAGTAACTTTGCTGATAAAACCAAATATATTCAGGATGGTAAATAGTATGTTCTACCTCAGGCTTATTGGCATGACTTTGTGTCAGGTACACTGTGTTATCTTTTTAGTGTTTTTGTTGATCTCAAACATCTAATTCATTTATTACCTTCACTTTTCAATGTCAGTATCTCTTCAATAGTATGTTTGAGGGAAAAAACATTCAGCAACATCATATGATGAAATCTCTATATTTTTCGAGAAGATTGTATTCTAAAATGAATTTCAGCTGCTCGTGATTGAATGCAAAGCAACCAAGCAAAGAACTTGAAAAATTCTGCATCTGTCCCCACATTATTCTCAGCAAGTGTGACATTTTGACACTGTGGCTGCGTGTACACTTGTAAATTAAGTCGACTTAAGCTTGCTTAAGTTGACTTAATTTACCCTGTGTCTACACTACAGTTTGCTTAAGTCGACTTAAGCAGCTTGCTTAAGTCGACTTAAGGAAAATTAAGTCGACTTTATTAAACCACCTTTCTACTCGGCCTAAGGCTTAATTCGACTTTTTAAAGTCGAATTAAGCCAGTATAGACATGGGGTAGCCCTAAGTCAATTTAGGGCTACCCCAGGACTACACCAATGCCCTCCCTGCCGGGTGGGGGCACAGGTGGAGCCTGGCATGCCCCCCAAAGGGCAGGGCAGAGCCCTGTGTGACGCTGTCTGGATTTAGGGAAGCATTTATGATATTATTTTCTATTCATATATCCTAAATTCTATAATCCATAGGAGCTATGTCATGTTTGGTATCAATAGAAAGGTAGTAATTTGCTGGGAATGATTATATAGTTTATGTCTAGGAATTGTATTTGGATTAGAAGTTAGTTTAGTTAGGAATTTGGTGTTATATCTATACTTTAACTTGTGTGATTTTTATGGAAATGTCTGAGAGAGGAGCCTGTGTAAAACCATTGTGTCCTTAATGTTAAGGAATGTGCCAGCTACAATGGGCCCAGGGAGTATCCTGATGAGCCATTAAGGACACAATGGTTGTATTCCTTATGTCCTTAGTGGCTCATCAGGTTACTCCCTGGGCCCATTGTACCAGGCAGCTTCCTTAACATTAAGGACACAATGGTTGTAGACAGCCTGTCTCGGGTGTTTCCACAGAATCACACAAGTTAAAGTATAGATATAACAACCATATTCCTAACTTCTAATACAAATACAATTACTATACATGAACTATATAATCATTCCCAGCAAATTACTACCTTTCTATTGATACCAAACATGACATAGTTCCTATGGATTATAGCATATATGAGATATTAATAGAAAATAATATCATAAATGGTTCCCTAAATCCGGACAGCGTTACACTGGGCTCTGCCCTGCCCTTTGGGGGGGGGGGCATGCCAGGCTCTCTCTGTGCCTCCCCCCCCGACAGGGAGGGCATTGGTGTAGTCCTGGGTAGCCCTAAGTCGACTTAGGGCTACCCCACTTCTACACTGGCTTAATTCGACTTTAAAAAGTCGAATTAAGCCTTAAATCTAATTAAATCTAGGTTTAATAAAGTCGACTTAATTTTCATTAAGTAGACTTAAGCAAGCTGCTTAAGTCGACTTAAGGAAAGTGTAGTATAGACGCAGGGTAAATTAAGTCGACTTAAGCAAGCTTAAGTCAACTTAATTTACAAGTGTAGATGCAGCCTCAGAGTCTTGCAGGACATAATTGACAACATTACTGATTATTGCGGGGGTTGTGAGAATGGTTTAGTAATATCATATCACATTGTTAAGTGAATCTAAAAGTCAGTTCCATGTGTGTTTGTTAGGTATGGACTTAGTAAACAATAGGAAGCTATTTTGTGTTCTGTAGCTAAGAAACCAATCCAAATGTACATGTATTTGCATGGAAAAATATGGACATATGGGGAAAAAGGTAGTCTGTGAAATAACATTGGGTGGTCTTCACCTATCATTTCACAGAGCTTCACAATTATTTGAAGAGGTTAATGAAATGTTGGGATTTGTTGTAACACTAAGAAATGTCAATAATTATTTGTTATGTGAGTAGGCTTGTGATGTAGTCATTCCAATTTATATATATATATACTCTGCAAAGAATATTTTCTGTGATATTAAAAAAAATTAGTGATTGAGGGAATGGGGAGGAGTGAGGGGAAAGAAACTGTGAACTAGATGAGTCAAGCGATTTAATAATAGGCTACGGAGACTTTTACTGCAAGGTCACTAGTTTGAGTCGAGCTCAGATATGCCGTGGTGGCTATTTTGTCAGTTTTTATTGCCTATTATTCTGTGTATTGGGGCTATTTAGATTTTGGTGAATAAGATGTGTGTGTTTTTGTGTTTTTTTTGTTTTTTTTTAAAGAGTGAGAGTTAACAAGAGAGAGAGATTTGCTTATTTGTGAAGCTGATTATCTTGGTGAACGCTTAGTTGTCAGATATGTTCAAAATAAATCCCTTCCATTTGATTATTCACTTTGAAAGGGCCTTGGATGGTGCCTCCACATGTTCCAGCCCAATTTAATCTCAAGATTCCAGGCAGTTCCAGGGGAATGGTTGTTAGAACAGATACGCTTTCTTTTGTTTGTCAGGGATTTGTGCCTCCTGAACATCCTTGTGGTAAGATTATTTTTAAAGCACCATGTTCCAGTCTTCATTATCTTCACATTTGCAATATCTTTCCGTCTAACAAAGTGATAAAAGCCAGGTCGAGGTTGTGTAGAAAAACTGAAATGAAGAGTACAAATGCCATTAATTTATCACACCTAACTCCTCTTCCCACTAATTTAAAGAAGTTATTTTAAGATATGTGCTAACCATCATGGCCAAAAATATCCTTCCATGATTTATCTAACAATCACTATTGTTTCTGATCACCTCATCCCATAGTGGGGTTTGAAAAAGGACATTTTACTTGCTGGATGCCAGGTAATTTGATTTTTAAAAAATACTTTAAAAATAGTTAATCTATAGAAACAAGAAAAGTCAGGTGTAGTCTGGCTAAATGTTTCTCTTACTGCCATTATTTTAGTCACAGGAGTTCTTTTACCTACCTTAGGGCACATCATCATCAAGATCAGGCAAAATAATTCACTATTCTTAACCATGGCTATCTAATTATGAAGAAAAGGAAAAGAAAGCATTAAATAGAACTCAAATGACAGAACGCAAATGATAAACAAGTTAATTCCATTACTGTCCCTTCTGTCTGTGTCTCAATGGAGGACATTTAGCAGAAATTATACATCTGAGAGTGAACCTGCTTTGGTGGGCTAGTTTGTTTAGTAAATTGAGACAAAGATCTTCTTTCCCAAAATAATCATGAAGCCGGACTTAGTATATCCTTTGATAACTGAGAAAGTTTATGAAGAGCAAAGGAATTTTAAGGAAAAAAGCATCCTATTGCTTATTAATAATAATTAATAGCCACACCGTTTATAATTGGGAAAAGTAAGCAATCTCAATTGAATCATATGAAATGTAAGAAAATACTTAAATCAGCTACTCAAAAGAAGCTATTTAAGGAGGTGTCTTGAGATCAGCTATTTATGAGTAAAAATATCTTAAATACAATTAAATTCAACTGTTTCTCTTTTTACAATTTTTAGCCCTTTTGAGGGGCTGCCATGCTCCGGCACATGCATCAGTTGATGTATGCAGGGGGACTTTCCACCCAAAACACACTATCAGTGGTCTGCTGCTCCATCTTTCACACCCCTCACACTTCCTGGGCTACTTCCTACTCTGTAGTTGCTGGTGACACTTGACAACCCTCCATGGTGTTTGGGGTCCTTTGTCTGTGTGGCCCCTGATGGCGCACTCCCTCTTCGGCGCTTGTGTAGCAACCTGGCCTGGTTGGGGCTGGGTGGTGTCTGGCTCTGCCCTGCTGTTGGAGAGAGGTAATCAGCAGTCTGCCCAAACTGAGCAGAATAACAAGTTTTTGTATTCCCCTTCCTGGCTGAACACGCCCAGCAAAGGTGGAGGGGCATAGCTTCTTCAACCTGCTAAGTATCCTTAACCGTCAGTCAGTGCAGGGCTGATATGCTCCATCAGAAGCCCCTTTCTCCTCTCCAGGAATATGTGGTCCACTGGGTGACAAGAAGAATCAGTTCTCCTGTTAGTCTGCATGAAGTTTGATGAGGAGTTGCTTAAGCATTGCCAGATAATTAATTTCCCAATTAATACATATTTCTATACTCAAATGTCTTATGTTGGTAACAAGCTATATCAGCAAATGGATGTGCTATATTTGGACATAAAACACGTTACCATTTATATAACAGTGATATTAGGAGTCATGTTAGGAGCTTTGCATTTGGTTAATTTTATTTCCAGATCTGCATTTCACAAAAATGTTTGACATTTCAATATTTAAGAACTAAACAAAAACTTTAAAATATTTCCAGCCATGTATGTTTTTCCTTAAAGTTTAAAAGACACAAGCAGGGATTTCCATTAAAAAGAAATGGGTGGAGGTGGGGCATTATAGGCTTATTTATTGGTGTAACATATTCCTACACTTCTTATAATCAGATCTCTTCCTAAAACATGAATATTTTACATAGCTGCAATTAAACTTCTACTGAATATTTTGTACAAAGAATAAATTTCAATAACAAATACATCTTTAAAATCTAGCACATAAAATAGTACAATGTTAAAGCAACATGCAGCTTTTCTGAATTTATACAACATTTGGGGCATTAAAAATCCTTATGACCAAGGAGGAGTTATTTGCTTCGGGCACAGAAAGCAGAAACCTCTGGGAATATCTTTGATTTGCTTTATATTTGATAACATAACTACTTAAATATAATATGTATTATTATATTTTCAAGCATTTCATGGCTATTACATATTTGTAGATACCTCTTAATAGTCAGTAAAGGTAGAACATTGTTATGTAACGTAAATATAATTTTTGCATCAATATTGAGGTCTCTCCCATATAGTGTCTTGTAAGTGATTATTTTTTTCATATCAGTAATGAAGTTCATATGAATGTAAGAAGTTATACTTAGATTTGGCACAATTTTATATATATATATATATACACACACACAATTTCTATGGATAATATCAATATTTATTTAAAAAGCATTTTTTCAGTTTTTAAGTGTTTTTAAATTTTCATGCTCATGGGAAATTATGGGTGAATTAGACAATAGGTGTATCAGATAATAATTAATTGACAACGGTAGACATTGAGATTTAAAAAGTTAATGCTTTTTAACTGTCAAAACGAATTGTAAAGATCACTTGTCAAAATATACAAAGTAAGTATCCTTAAATCAAATTCTAAAAGGTTCTCAAACAGCATTTTTCTTACTTTCCCTAGCTGTAAATTTTTGTCATCATCAGCGGAAATATTTTTTTCATTAGCTGTTTTGTGTATGTATGCAATGAAATTGGTGTTTACAAACATTTACCGATTAAGAAGTCTTATCTTTTCAAGTCTACTTATACTGAAACAGCATCATATTCATCCTCTTTACTTTTTAATTCTGTCTGTATTACATGGGAGGAGTGTGGTATTTTGCTGCCAGTTTATTATCTGTTTAAATTGGGTCTTGGGAGCAGCTGGGTCAAATACCGTAAGAGTATTCTGACACTCTGACTACATTAGCAATGGATTGAGCTACAGAAGTTACTAACACAGGTTGTTGGGGTATTTTTTTTTTCCCCAGATGAGAATAGGGATTCATTCAGGATCAGTTCTTGCTGGAGTTGTTGGTGTGAGAATGCCACGTTATTGTCTCTTTGGAAACAACGTCACTCTCGCAAGCAAATTTGAGTCAGGAAGTCATCCGCGTCGCATCAATGTCAGTCCAACCACATACCAGTAAGTGCTGCTAGCCTTTCTGAACTGCTTTTATTTCAGCCTTGTTTTTTGAGTGAAATCTTATGATTCATCCTGCAGTTCCCTTCAACTCCCCCTGGGGTAGCTTCAAAAACTCCCACCCATAGGAAATGGGTGAAACAGCAAGAGAGGCTGGTAAGGCACATTCCATAGCCTTTTTACACTGCTCCAGGATTTACTGCTGCAGAGCTAAAAGTGAGCTATTTGCAAGGAATGTTAGGGACCTGGCCCATAGAGCAATAAATCAGTTAGCCCAAAACAGGACCTAAGTGGGCAATGTATATTCTTCCTCTCCCTTACCATGTACTCCATGAATACCAGAACAGCTTTTGGCTAAGAGGTCTGTTTCTCACCGTTGTGTGGACTGAAGTGGGTAGGTGCAACTCCACAGGTTTAATAGCAAGTGTTTAATCTTACTGTTAAGGCAAAGATTTCAAAGAGTTCTGTATATAGTTGGAAGAAAAATTTCTTATTTAGCATTGTCAAGAGGCACTCAATTAAAACATTTTCTTAATGTAAGAAAAAGACAGAAAATGGCAAAGCATTCTCATCTCCATCCCTTTGGAGAAATTATGCAAATTCAGAGTATTTTTGATTAAATCAGGTTATGAGAAACAGCTGGCCTAAAAAGAAGTTCCTGTAATTGTTCAAATTTGACAGATTGACTATAAGAATTTCTTTGCTTGGATTAGTTCTTATGTGCTCATTTCTTTGTCAGGAGATCTGTATCTCTCTTGTTCGTCTACATTATTTGCCATCTGAAGTCATTTTCTGAATCATAGCTTTGCCCAGCCTTCAGCATTTTGCTGAATGCTGTAATACTGTGAACCACCAATTGAGCCTTGCTGGGTTTTTTTTTCCAATCTTTCATCTCCATATTTATTTTTCCTGTACCCATCTGTGTAAATTAAAGTTTTAAATGGAATTTCTTCATCCAAGACTTGAAGCTTCAGATATGTTAAAATATAAAGCAATGGGAGACTAAAGTAAAAAAGTAATTAAAGCTAGTGAATGAAATGACATTCATGGGGAGAACCCAATTCATATCAGATAAAGCTTACACAACCGAAGACGTGCAGTTACTTCACTAAGAGGCAGACATACTGAGCAGACTTTTGATCATGAAGTATGAGTTTCACGGTGATAGAGAACAAGAACTGGAACCCAGACCCAAGTATGGCAAAACTCTGGAGTCTGTTTAATTAAAATTAGAAAATCTACTAAAAATATAGGAACCTAACATCTTGACCTCAGTGTATTCAAAGCATAAAAAGGTCTCATCAGGGGGTTTTCCTGATACATAGGCCTAATGATTCCTGGGTGCTGGTCATCCGTTGAAGGGTAAAGTAACTTTTAATGGGTGGTGTTATTGAGAGCAGAATTTGGCCCTCATTGAAAATCCAGCCAGGAAAGCTAGATATATGTTTTTGTGAGTCTGATAAAAGCTCAGCACAGAAGTAACTGACTTACTTGGACCATTCACAGAACTTGAGAACTCTTTTCTTTTAAAGGCCTAGTGCAGTTCCTAATGGTTTCAGTGACCATTCTGTTATTACTTTGGCTGTGAAATGTAGCCTTGCTATGGAATTAGAGAATGGATCTTGAGATGTGTTGTTTCTGTTTTGCACCACTTCACCTTTAAAGCTAGTTTAACTAGCCAAGGAAGATTGCTTCTGTGTGTGATCTTCTGGTGGTTTAGATTGGCGCAAATGCTCTTACATCATCTTCCACTGTGCTGCAAGTGAGGGGTGTGGCTACAGCAGTGGGGATGGGGCCATGTCTTCCTATAGCCCTGACAGTCCCCAGCTGCCAAGTCGATGCTTGAGCTAAATGGCTGCTTGTATGACATATAATAACTTTTAGGCTACTGTAAGATGTATTGGAGGAGACCCCTGGAAACGGCCACCCAGGATTGGGGGAGGGCAAAAGTAAGCTTTCTATCACCTGTGAACCTCTTGAGTTCTGTCATTAGCATTTTTCCCAAAGGACTTTACAATTTGTCTCCATTCTGAGCAGACCTACGAAATATAATTCAACTATTTTTATTAATCCAAATTTACTTACTCAATACTGTTTTCAGTTCAGTCAACTGGAAAAATTTCATTGACTTTAACAGAATGGGCAATTTTCCTGGGTCCCCACAACCCAGTGCCCATCCTTCCAAAGTTAACCTAACAAGAAAAATATAGCCTTAATTTCAAAGACATTGATGGGGGAGGAATGAAGATCTCCTCCGTTCTGTGTCAGAGTCTCAAATGCTTGAAATTCCTGTCTAAAGCTAACAAAAGTGTAGCTTCGGACTCCCTTTGTAATTTAACCATTCGGGGGATGGACGACATGCTACAGTGTGTTCCTAAGTATATGCCACTGAGCTATGAAACTGCAGTTTTTGAAATCTGCAGTTTTTGAAACAGTCTGAATAGTAATGATTTTGTTTAACAAAATTAATTGCTTTTCCTTACAATACCATGGTGAGAAGAAAACAAGACAACCACTTAACTATCTTGACATTTGAAAACCGCTCTTATCACCCAAACCTCTTTCCCATTGCTAGTTAGTGAAGGATGCTTGGATTTTGTTTTTAGATTGGCCCTACAAAACCATCCCATTCTGAATATCTGAGTGGCTCTCGGGGGATTTGAAGGGTCTTGGGAACCAGACTGTCTTTTAATATTTCCACAATATGAAGGTAGCCCATACATCCCACCAAGAATGTGGAGGGTACTTCACAAGGGGATCTTTTTCATCCTCCACAGCCTCCTACTATGGACTTCTCCCTCAGAGGGTTAATTTGGCCCTTTCATCCATAAAGATAATGCCAAAAATTAACCCACAAGGTTCTGAAGGACTTACCTTTCTGTCACTGAGAATGCAAGTTGTCTTGTTCATTGCTTGTGTTGGAAAGTATTTCCCACCCATTGAACTAATATTTGTTTGATATTTCAAAGATATGTTTTGGTTATTTCTATAAATGATGTATATTTTTGTCATTTATTATAAAATACAGTATTATAGTAATGTCATTTATGGCAACAGAGCAAAGTCAACACAATAAATATGAAATATTTAGCATATATGTCCTACAGAATACATGGAATGAAGATTAAAAAGGAAATATATTATCTACTAATTTCTTACCAAGTTAAATATTGGACATACTACTAGGAACCATATTTTGCTGTACATTCAGTCATTTTAACGCCATTTCTACTGCTGTTGCACACAGTACAAATAATGAAGAGTAATTAAAATAAGAATGACCATACCTGGTTAGACAAATAATCTAGCCCAATATCCTTTCGTCTAACAAATGGTTCAGAGAGAGTGAACAGAGCAAGACAATTATTGAGTGAGCCATCCTGTCATTCAGTCCAAGCATTTGGCAGTCAGAGGCTTATGGACAGCCAGAGCATGGTATTGGCTAATAGCCATTGATGGACCTATTCACCAGGAACTTATCTTTATTTTTTTTTTTATTTTTTAAACCTAGCTAAACTTTTGACCTTCGCAGTATCTCCTGGCAAAAATTTCCACAAGTTGACTGTGTATTGTGGAAAGAAGTAGTTCCTTTTGTTGGTTTTAAACCTGCTGCCTATTAATTTAATAGGGTGACCTCGATTCTTGTGTTATGAGAATTAAATAACACTTCTTATTTACTTTCTCAACACCATTCACGATTGTATAGATCTTTATAATTTTTTTCCTTACTTGACTCTTTTCCAGGCTAACCAGTCCCTGTTTTTTTAATCTCTCCTCATTTGGAAGTTGTTCCATCCCCTTAATAGTTTTTGTTGCCCTTTTCTGTCTTTTTCCATTTCTAATCTATCTTTTTGAGATTGGGCAACCAGAACTGAACACAGTGTTCAAGATGAGAGTGTACCATGGACTTATATAGTGTCACTATGGATGTATCTACACTTGTAGCTTGCTTAAGTCGACTTAGTTTACTCTGCTTCTACATTACACTTTCCTTAAGTCGACTTAAGCAGCTTGCTTAAGTCGACTTAAGGAAAATAAAGTCGACTTAATGAAAATTAAGTCGACTTTATTAAACCTACTTTTAATTCGACTTTAGGCTTAAGTCAACTTTTTAAAGTCGACTTTAGCCAGTGTAGACCTGGAGTAGCCCTAAGTCGACTTTAAGTTGACTTAGAGCTCTCCAGAGCTCCCCCACTGCCCTCCCTGCTGGGGGGGGGGGCACAGGGAGAGCCTGGCATGCCCCCCCAAAGGGCAGGGCAGAGCCCTGCCCACCCTGCCCCTATGCCTTGCCAGGGTCCCTGTTCCCCTTTGCCCCATTGTACCCTGGTACAATGGGGCAAAGGCTGAACCCCCTGGCACTGGGAAAGGGCTGCCCCCCCGGCACCATGGACCTGCCCAAGGTCCCCTTAGCCCCTAGAAGTTGACCTAGGCGTCCAGTGTGGATGCTTTAGGTCGACTTTGTAAGTTCCCCCCTAAGTCGACTTTAAATTTAAGTGTGGACATGCTAAGTCGACTTAACTTAGTCGACTTATTTAAGTCAACTTAGCTAAAGTTGACTTAAATTAACAAGTGTAGACATAGCCTATGATATTTGCTGTCTTTTATCTATTCCTTTCTTAATGGTTGCTAATATTCTGTTAGCCTTTTTGACTGCCACTGCACATTGAACCAATGTTTTTAGAGAACTAACCACAATGACTCCAAAATCTCATCCTTGAGTGGCTACAAACATGGAGTCCTGTGGCACTTTTAAAGACTAACAAATTTATTTTTCACATGAACTTTTGTGGGCAAAGTCCCACTTCATCGGATGCCAGAAAGTAGCATCTTCGCCCACGAAAGCTCATGTGAAAAATAAATTTATTAGTCTTTAAAAGTGCCACAGGACTCCTTGTTTGTTTTACTGAACTAGACTAACACGGCTACCCCTTTGGAACTTAAATGATAGCAGTTTATTTAGATCTCATCATTTTATAATTTTTGTTGGGGTTATGTTTTACATTGTGCATTACTTTGCGTTTATCAACAATGAATTTAATCTGACATTTTGTTGCCCATTCTCCCAGTTGTGTGAGATTCCATTGTAATTTTGCAGTCTCCTTTGGACTTAACTGTATTGCATAATAGCTACAAACTTTGTGACCTCATTGTTTACCTCTTTTTCCAGATTATGCATGAATATGTTGAACAATACTGTTTCCAGTATAAATCTCTGAGGGTCACTGCTATTTATCTCCCTGGACTGTGAAAACTGACCATTTATTCCTACCCTTTCTTTTCTGTCTTTTAACCAGTTACTGATCCATGAAGGATCTTCCCTCTTATCCCATGGCTGCTTACTATGCTTAAGAACTTTTGGTGAGGGACCTTGTCAAAGTCTTTCTGAAAGTACAAGTACACTATATCCATTGGGACAGCCCTCCCCCACATGTTTGTTGACCCCTATCAAAGAATTCTGATAGTTTGGTGAGGAATGATTTCCCTTTACAAAATCTGTGTTGTCTCTTCCCCAACAAATCATATTAATTCTGATCATTCTGTTCTTTACTATAGTTTTAACCAGTTCACATGGTACTGAAGTTAGGCCTGGCGCTGAAGCTAGGCCTGTAGTTGCAATTGTAGACAAACATATTAGTATTAGATGTGCAAAGCTCAGCTATAAAATGCATATCTAGAGACCCGGAGCAAGATGTTAAACACATTTTAATCCATTTTTATGAAAATCTTTTGATCTTTAAAGAGAAGAAAATACTTCTACACTCTTTATGGCAATAAAAAAAGGAAATAGGACTGGAATCTAAAAGCCCATGGTTATCTTTTCATTGGATCCAGCAGCACTCTGTGCAGCCCTTCCTGTCACTCACACCAAGATGGATATATGCAAGTGTCCTCACCTTGATTTACTCTTTTATTAAATTCAGAGCTTCTTTTAAGCATCTAGTGCTTTTCCAAATTATCTGTTGTGCCTGCTTACCTGACATCACCTGCTTCTTCCTAGAGCGATAAGCAGGCCACCAGGAAACAGCAAAAGAATATTCTCTGTGGTGTTTGGATTTTATCCCCTTTTTTGCAGAAGGCTGAAGAAAAAATATTTGAAAGCTGTTTGACATTTTATGACCATTGTGTTCTTATTAAATAGGCACTATTCTGGCTTTTCAGGTTTTCTTTGTTAAAAAGAGTTAATTTTCATTCACCCTTGACTGTTGCTGTCCTCCTTCAAGGTGTCCTAAGGTGAAACACTTTGCTCATAGCTGGTTTAACACTTCTTAATACATTGCCATTTTGATGATTGCATTGAGCCGCTGAAGGGTTAGCCTTGCTTTGAAAAGATGTATCTTGACTCCTTCCCCAAGTAGCCATTTGAAACAACTCCCGAAAGCAGGGTTTTGATTACTCGAAGTTAAAGCCTGAGAATGCCAGGGATGACGTTTTGGATTTGTTGAAGCAAATGGTAAAACTCCCATTCACTTCAGTGGGGCCAGGATTTCACCCCATGTCAGTGTTTAATTTGTAATGAAGGAGGTGCTGGTGCTCAATCAATTAAGTGCTGGGGCTCAAGCAGCTTTTTTTACTTTCATAATGGATGCGGCAAGGCCAGAGATGCCAGGGCTATGAATTACGAAGCCTGGTAGCCCTAGCAAGCTCTGGCACAAATTAAACACTGTCCCATATCCTCGTTGTGTCTGCAATAACCTCATAGTTCTGAACATGACGTATACATGCCCAAATTTTCCAAAGGAGGAAGGGGAGAAAGTTCCAGAGTGAGCTCAATGGTGGATTACTCATCATAGGTATTGTTCACAGAATAATGTAGAAAAAATAATAATAAAAAATGTGTGGTCACTATATACAAACAATAAGTAGAATCCTTTCAAGAACTTTCTTCTAGGACTCTCAAAAGAAGTGGGTCTACAAAAGGGATTTTAGACAGAAGAGTGAGCTAATGTCACTCAAGAAAGATTTTCTACATGTAGCAGTGTGGTGGAAAGTGGTTTGGAAGAAGCTAACAAATGGAGTATCACTGAGAGTGAAAGAAATAGTGAGAGATGCAAAAAGAGTTGTGGCTGATAAGTAGGAAAGGACAGAGTTATGCAGGACCATAAGAACTTGAACTTACTACAGTAACACCAATAAAAATAATAATAACCCATTATGGTTGTTAATAACCCTCTGTTTAATAGAATCTGTATAGGTGTGCAGTTCATAAAGCCGGAGGCACCTTTAATGCTGACATTACATTACATCAGATACTTCTGTTCTTATTATAGGGCTATGCTGATGAATGTACCTAATGTGTATTTATGTTGTTATTGAAAAGGAATAGTTCTTTAAAAAAAACAACCAAAATAGTTAAAACTGCTGGCATTCCTCATTAAATATTTGTAACTTGCCATGTCCTGCTGTGGAAATTCTGGCCTAATTTTTGTGCTTATAAAGCAATCAAGTAACGACAATGTGTCTAATGTTCTTCATCTTTCATATGATAATATAACATTGCAGAATATAAGCAGTCGTCAGCTTCCGAAATATAATCACACTTTTAAAAGGCCTTTATTGGCTTCAGATGTTTCATTTGGAGTCCATAATCTGCCTGTGTAAGAAGCAGAGTTTAAATATATAAATATAACATTTGCTGTTGCCTAGCAACAGCAGTGAACCTTGGGCAGCTTTGCTTCGATGACACCTGTCTGGAAAGAACTCAAAGACGTAAGACAGCCGGACTTACAAAGGTTGCCTTTCAATCTGGTGGGGATAAAAGCTCATTTTTGCTCAAAGCATCTTGTTCTCTTACTTTTGTCTTAGCTAGGCCTTTCAAAGGGTTCCAGACCCCAGTCTGATCTGAATCCCTGACCACCACCAGTAGATCCCGACTGCAAACACTGGGACAGCCAGTGTGCTAAGAAGGATTGCTTAGGGAGAATAGGACACAAGTGTTTGTCTATATCCGACTTAGACAATAACACACTCCTCAATTCAATAAACTGTCCAGTGTGGGCTAATCCTTAATTTAGTTAGGATGAATTAAAACCTCCCTATTTTCCATACTTGGGAAGCACATACAATCTGTGGTTTCCGGGGTTCCTTCTGCAGCATATAAAATAAATGAATTCTATTTTTATTTATTCTTTACAGCCTTAATGTGTTGTTTGTTTATATAATAGGACCGTAATATATTTATCCTGTTTATTTGTCCAGTGCTTGTTTTCTAAAAATACAAAGGTGCTGGTATGCTGGCAGGAGCGGGGGGATGTCAGAACCCTCCACCACCGCTGCCCCCCCCCCCGGGGCCTCTCCAACCCCCCTTCCCTCCCACCGGCTCCCTGACCCCCCCCCCTTCCCTGCTCCTCTTGGCCCCCCCACCCAGCCCCCTCCCCACCTGCCAGTTCCTGACCCCTAGGCTCCCCTTCCCTGCTCCTCTCGACCCCCACAGCCCCCTTGCCGCCTGCCGGTTCCCTGACCCCTTCTCTGCTCCTCTCACCCTCCCCGTTCATTCCCCGCTCCTCTTGGCCCCCCAGCCCCCTCCCTACTTCTCTCGCCCCCTCATTCTCCCCCTCTACTTCCCTGCTTGCCTGCCCACCCACAGTTCTCTGACCCCCCACACCCCTTCCCCACCCCCCCACTGCTCCCCGACTCTCCCAGCCCCCTCCCCCTTACCTGGCTGGAGCTGCAGGGGTAGCCAGAGTCGCTCCCTAGCCAGACTGCTCCAGCCCTGAGCCACACACCTGAGCATACTCAGGGCAGGAGATTTGAAAAAGCTGCAGGCTGGCCGCAGCTCCCAGGTGTCCGGGTGCCGGATTCCAGCCCTTGCAGGCCAGATTCTAGCCCACGGCTGCCACTTCTGGCCCCTGCTGGTCCTGCTGCCCAGCTGGGGGCCACGGTCAGCAAGGGAAAGGAGACCCACTCCTTTCCCCCGCTGACCCTGGTCCCCAGCTGAGCAGCGAAACCAGCCACCGAAAAATAGGTGCCAGTACGCCGTACTGGTGAGTACCAGCTCAAAAAAAGCCCTGTATCTGTCTAATAATATTACCATATAGTGCCTTTCCCCCAGGGATGTCAAAGCACGTAGCAAAAGAGGGGAAGCATCATTATTCCTATTTTACAGATGACTGTATTTAAAAATAATTACCTTTTGCTGCCTCCTTTTTTCTGTCCTGCTTTTCCCATCACACACACACACACACACACACACACACACACACACACACACACACACACACACTCTCTCTCTCTCTCTCTCTCTCTCTCTCTCTCTGGAAAAGAGAAATCTTATAATGTGTATAGATTTTTTAAATCATCCTATAGAATTTTATATAAAATAGTATCTGTTATAGAAAACTTAAAAACAAATAGGATATAATTCTCTCTGAAGTTATATAGACTTGCAGAATAATTTGAATAGAAGCCTGATTCATTTCTGTAGGACTCTTTTAATTTATTTAATCTCTATTACATTCTGTAGAATTGTTTACACGGGATCTCTCTACTGAATGACCAGGCTCTTTTAAGAGCTTTTTCAGGTTAATTAAATGTTAGTCCTGATGGATGTAAAACTAAAGAATGCTATAAAGGCTATCGGTTCCTGAAGATGGTGCATGTACAGTATTCTGAGATATTTTCAAGCTGTTATACCTTTTTCTAACCCTCTAAAACAGACAGCAGACCTACTAGCTGCTGAGTCACAGTGTATAAGAACAGCAGGATCTTCCTCACCAGATTACTGGGAAATACAAATAGTAATATTGCAGAGCCAAAGGTGGGCATTTATCAGGTACTGTACTGCACTCCATGTGATATACAATATGTCCAATAACAAAAGCAAAACACAGGACATTGTCCCTTTTGGAAATATATTACACCTGAGCTTTAAGAAGGAAAAACAGCAAGACCATTTCATTAGTGCCAAAACCATAAACTAAAATGTCAATAGACTTAGAACCAGATATCCTCAGCTAATTCGAACTAGCATGGCCCCACTAGAATACTAATTCGAACTAGCCATGGCCATGCAGGGCACTTGCTTAGTTCAAATGAGTCAGTTGCAGGAAGGTCAATTTGATGATTATTTCGAACTAAGCAGTTAGTTTGAACTAACATACCCACATTGGATTAGTTCGAACTAACTAGTTCGAATTAACCATTAATTCGAACTAAGCAATCAAATTATTAGTTTGAATTAAGGAAGCCCTTAATTCGAACTAATGAAAGCCTAGTGTGGCGAAGGCTTAAGGTAGTTCGAATTAAGCTTCCTTAATTCGAACTAACTTGCAAGTGTAGACATAGCCTTATTGCTTACCTGCTTTTGTATTCCTTTGCATTTCAGTGGCTTCCTCCTTCTCCTCCTCCAGACTATCTGGGAGCCAGCAGGCAGGGGGCAGAAATGAGACTACAGGAGAGAGAATCTCTCTGCTCATAGTTCCAATGTTGCAGCCAGGAGAACCAGTTGCAAGGAAAGTCCTGGCCTTCCTATGCAGTCCTGCAATTGTGCACATTGAATACAGACAGAATTTCTGGAGAATTTAGCAGCCAAAATTCAGCATGTTCCTACTGAGCATGTCCAAATAACAGTTTTTGGAAGCTCATGTCTCTTACAGATTTGGGTAGATTTTCATGGGGGCAGCAAAAGGCACATTCTGAAACCCAGATGTCCCTTCCCTCCCATTGCCTAGCAAAACTTCAAGTCTCTACTCAGATGATGGAGGCACTAGCTTAGAGCTTATTTACATTACTCTAAGACACTTATATGGACCATCTTTTTGTTCTGTGTTTGCACAGTACCTAGCACAATAGAATCCTGGTCTTTGACTAAAGTGCCTATGTACTACACAGCAATACAAATGATAATAAATTATAATTCTCAAATGTTTGTGAGAATATTTAACATGGGAAAAACATATTTTTCCTAATTTTCTTCCCTGAAACAGCTTGACTGTTTGTGCTGAAAATTTTCAAAACAATTCAGCCTGAGGCAGACCTCCACCTTAGTGTATTCCACTTAATAGTGTACCATTGAGTTACAAAATGTAATGATAGTTTTCTAAGTACAATATTATTTTCTACCTCATTCTTTATATGAGCTAGTGTGTGTGTGTGTGTGTGTGTGTGTGTGTGTGTGTGTGTGTGTGTG
>ML686135.1:2605472-2645780 GCA_007922175.1 Pelusios castaneus | reverse complement strand
GTGTGTGTGTGTGTGTGTGTGTGTGTGTGTGTGTGTGTGTGTGTGTGTGTGTGTGTTTTAATGACATTGGTGAGAGGTTTTCACTCAGTTGATTAAGATGATGTCCAGGGGCAAAATTCTCAAAAGCATCTAAGTGACTTAACCATCTAAATCCCATTTCCAGAAGCGACTTAGTCACTTGCCCCTGGGTACATCAAAGGAGGTAGGTGCCTAAGTCCCAATTTCAGAACGACTGTCCTGCACAAAACTCCTGCTCACCCTCTAGATGCCTAACTCATTCAGGGCCAAAGTTTTTTCAGTAGAAGTTCCATTGGCACCTATGTTTCTGCCTTTGGACGTGCATGCTGCTACCTCTCTCTAGGCATCTGGATGCCTATCTTCCATCTAAGCCCTAGAACACTTTACAAACCAGTGGAAATTTTGGCCACCTAGAACCCGGCTGCATAAGTCTTATGGAGGGCCCAGTCCAGTAGGTGTGCTCAGAGGGGTCCTATTCCTCAAAAGTGTTCACCCAAAATAGCCAGGGATGAGGAGATGGCCAATGAGGAGAACCTTGGTCATAAGTATGAGTGTAAACATAAGTAGAGTATTCAGCTCAGAAGTGGAAGACCTCTGGTTCAAGTTCCTTTCCCCTCCCTCATCTCTCATGTAGTCCTTTGGACTAGAGAGAGAACAAAGTATGAAAATGACTCTATATTATGGTGGGAGGTGGCAGGCCTAGTATCCAATCCCCCCCTGCTCATAAGACTCTTTAATTATTTATCCAGAGTGAAACAGCTTCCTCAGGAGAGACAGAAGGAGCCCTGCATCAGAAAGTCCTATAGCACAGTGGTTATAGCACTCACCTAAGTGCTGGCAAATACCTGCTCAAATCCCTCCTCCCACTCAGGTAGAGGAAGGACTTGAACCTGAGTCCTCCCATATTCCAGGTTGGTAGCCTAACTCCTGGGTCAAAAAGTTATGAGGGAGGTGTTGTAGGTATCTAATGGCAAGCACAGGTTCATAGCTAAGACTTGCTGGCAGAGATAGGTGGCCCCCTACAAACTGGACTTAGGCACCTAGTTCTGAGACAGAGTGAAGCTTATAAAACACCTCACTTGTCAGCATCTCCTTGCTTAATATGCTGGCTTTGTGAATCAGTCTAAGGAGTCGGTCCCTCCCAATTCATTGTATAGGAGCTTCAGCCCATAAGTCAGGCTTTGTGAGTTTCAATGTTTTTCTAGGTCCCTAAAAGTTAGGTGTAACACTTATCACCTTTTTTTGTGCATTCAGGTTTTAGGTTTTTAAAAATCCTACTATGCACCTATATCCCATTGATTTCAGTGGGAGTTATGCACCTAGGAACTTTTGGGTGGCTATTTGCATCACTAGAGGTCTAAATATCTTTAAAAATCTGTTCCTTGGGTGCTCTTGAAAATTTTATCCTTGATTGGTTTGATCTGCCATGTTGCTTCCCCTCCACCTAGCTTTGTTAGGCGCTCTGAATTTTCACACCATCCTCTCTACTTTCGATAGAATTACAATTACCTAGGCACAAAGCAGCAAGAAGTGAAAATCTGATTTCCCACAGAAGGAAGAGCAAAACATGGGGAAGTAGACTCAAAGGATTACTCATCAGCAGTCATGTTTTTCCATCAACCTAACTGATTTGAAATCTGAATATTATACACACTGATTGAAAGCAGCGAAGATTGAGCCTTCGAAGAAAACTCTGAACTTTGTCCCACTTGACGGGCTCCTGACTCTCTATTTCTCATACAGTAGGTGGTGTTACAATGAGAGTGTAACAACCTTTTGAGGAATATTGCCTACAAGAGTAGATTATCGGAAAGTGACAGTTACATTCTTCATCAAAAGACCCACTGAGGTTCCACCGAAATCATGAATAGTGAACAAAGAGAAGACTGATTTCAGATGAGCAAGAAACATATCATTCTTAGATGAACAACGTTTCCATTTTCATAGGAAATAAGAATAGGAAAGGACCAGTTCTTCCCCCCTAAGTACCTCATCAACTTCAATAGAGTTGCAAGGGATGTTGATAGCAGAATTTGGCCCATTACTAATGCCTAACACATATATAACACTTCTCCTATTGTTACTGCAGGGACATCTGCGGTAGTTACATGTTAAGAAGTTACACGTGATCATGTATCTGATGATGGCAATTTAATGCCTACACCCAAGGGGCTGGGTTAGTGACACATACAACCTTGTTTCTGGGAATTCCTGACTTTTCAGTACTAGTTTACCTAGCACAAGACCTGACTATCCCATCCTGTGGGGAAACCCTTGTGGGAGACCAGAGGGTATGAAAATCCCATGAGGTTTCTCCATGCTGTCAGATGAAGACAGGGTTAACTCCACTTCAGAGCAAGTGCCAGGGTCTGCCCACAAAGCCTTTGGAAGTCTGAGTGTCCAGCATGTCTTTCTTCCGACCCTATTCTTCACCATCAGGCTTCTCCAGCTGCCCCAGGAGTCCCCTACAAAGGGTTTCCCCACTGCAGAAGGGGGGCAGTGTAAATATGACACAGCCTCTGGCTATTTGTATTGTATTCTCTTTTCACATGGATGCTTTTAAATCAAACGGGGGAAGATAAATTTAGAAAAAAATGTTTCTACAGAATATGTTCCCAAACACAATATATTTCAGGGTAATGGCAGCTATGTTTCTAGCAATGTAGTGACAGCTGCTTTTTTTGGCAGAATTTAAGCAGATCAGGAGAATTTCAGATCAAGAGGAGAAATGGCCAAGAATATTAAACAAAGAATGAATATCTGAGGAATTCTGTCCCCCCCCCCCCACTTCCTCCTGAACATAAAGGACCAAGCTGAATTAGGGACCAATCATGAGCAGTTCACATGAGCACTTGTGTGATCAGGACTAAACATTCACTTGCGTATTGTAAGCATCCAGACACTTGTGTGGCATCCAACATCTTCAGCTATTAAAATCCTTTTGTAAAAGTACTATGTACATAAAAGGCCCAAAATTAAATCTGGAGAAAGAAGAGCAGGGAGGAATGCATGTAGGTATTTTCAGGAAAGTCTGTATATATACGTTGCTGGACCACTGAGGTTGTATATCAAACCCAGCCCTATCACTGTGAAACACTCCGAGATTAGAATAGTTTTATGTAGAATTTATGCTGCCTGCCATGTCATATTCTGCAGCTGAAGGAATGGATTGTGCTAACAGGCTCACAGAGCCAGCACTCTGACTTGGACTCAATAAAATGCTCAGTGGATATCAAAGGTGCCAGGGTGACTGGTAATTAACCATTTAATCCCCACACAGTTATTTGGGAATTTATCCAGTACTGTGACTCTTGAGATACTGCACAGTCCTACAGAATGTGCATTATTTTTATTAGCCTCTTGCTATTGGAGATTGTCCAAATGGCCCTTATTTCCAACTCCCAAGTCACAGTGGCAGGAAATCCTCTTCTGCACCACACTCTAGTGAAAACCCTTTTTAATTGTATTTATGCCACTTACTCTACTTTTATCTTCTAAAAAGGATTCCTTTGCCTAACTGGGATTAGTATCCAAACTACTAGAATGATATTAGCACCTGTGAGCTGAAAGTTAGAAACTCCAAATAAAAAAGGATTTAGAAACCATGCCTCAGCCATGCTGGTTTCTTCAGAAGTAACCAAAGCATCGTTCCTGGTACTCATTCTCTTTGTATCTTATTGATTTCTCAAGCAGGGAGAGGACCTGTGGATCAAAAATTGTCTCTGACTTTTTATTTCATGTGTGTACCTCAAAGGAGGAGTTCTTGGCTTATCTTTCTGAAGCTGAAGCAACATCTTTTCTAAGCAACAGCTCTGGGCATGGTTTGTCTCTCCCTGATTTAGGCCATACACAATGTAAACGAATAAGATTGCATGGTGAGGCCATAGATCAGTTTCTCAACCCTGGTTAAGACACTTTTGTGCCCTTCTGTCAATACCGTGAGTCCTGAAAACTGACTCAATTAGGGTGACCAGATGTCCTGATTTTATAGGGAAAGTCCCAATATTCAGAGGTTTGGTTTTTTTAAATATATAGATGCCTGTTACTTCCCACCCCTGCCCTGATTTTTAGCACCTGGCTACCTGGTCACCCTAGTGTCAGCCAAGTGACTGAGGATCCTTTTATCACCTGGGACAAAGCCATGCAGCTGGTCTTATTGACCCACCTCCATTTTGGCAAAGGGGACATTAGTGAATAGAGTGGGAATACAGTGTGCTATGAGGCTCCTGGGCTGGAAGAAGAGTGTTTCAGTTGCTATTAAATCATATCAGTCTTGTGACTTCTTTAACTTGTGCTGGAGACCAGTGCAGCCCCTATCTGTCCTGAGGATGAGGAGAGGAGTAGTGGTGGCTTAGAGACATCTGTGCCAAAGGTAGAGATAAATCTAGATGGGCTTTGAAGAAAAAAATGAATTTCAAATTGGTAAGACTATTTATTACACCTTCTTATACCCTCTTATTGGTTGATCTCCCTGCTACGGCTCCGCCCTTACACTTACAATTTCCTGCAGCTCAGTACTTCTCGGGCTTGATTATACATTTCTTTGCACCGTGTGCCATCCTTGACACTTCAGTACTGTAACATTTTTTCATGCACTGAACACAGGTATAAACCCCCAATCCTGCTCTTGAGTGTGCATCAACACAGATTAAACATAGCATAGTCAATTGCAAAGACCAGGGCTTAAATGACAACACAAGGTGGAAAAATTAAGCTCTCAATGTGTAACTTGTACCACCATTGATTTTTGTCCCAACGGGAGGCAAGATATAGCTGATTTTTATTAAAATCTGCACTCCCTTACCGAGCTCCTGCCCCAATCTGTTCATTTCTACATACATCTTTTAAAAGCACCTGATTTTTTTAAAGTTTCAAACCACTAGTGATAGATCATTAGGAGTCAACAACTGACCCATAAAGATAAACTGACTCCAGACAGGAAGCCCTTGACTTCAGCAAACCAAGTGCTTCCATGTGATCATACAGAATTCAGCAAGGGCTACAAAGAGGGAGCTTGAATATTCTAGGAGCTGCTGCTACTTCTTTCAGAAATCTGGGCCGGAAATCTGTGGGACAAACAAAAGTTCCTGCAATCCAATAAACCTGTAGAATAAAGCTGGGGACATATACTACAAACATTGTTGAGATTAAAGGAGAGAGTTTCCTCTGTAGAGGCCAGCACAGGCTTTCAAGAAATTCAGAAAAGATTATAGTATTTTGATCATAGAATTGAAAACCTGGAAAAACGATCATGATACTCAAAATGTCAGGATAATAACAAGCACCATAGCAGAGACTGAAGGCAAAAAACATGATTATATTTTAAACCAACCTGATTTTAAAGAGATGGGAGGAAAATATCTTCAGAGACACATAGGAAGCAGTTAGAGTAGAGATCCATTCTTCAGCCAAAAGCCAAAAAAGGGTCGGCCCATGTGCAATGATAATGGACATTCCTGGATTTCAGGAGAAGAGGGAAGTTTTAGAATGTGCCAGGAAGCCTGGAAAATTCCCCTGGGAGCAGTGTTCCTTTTACATCTTCCCATTACTAAGTTTTGGGAACAATAAGAGAAAGGAATATAAAACCTTTTGCAAAGCCCATTGGAGCCAAAGGTATTCTTACAGTACTTCACTGGGCTTTGGATGAGGCTGTCATAGAAGCAATAGAAAAAGGAAGCACACAGGAAGGGAGAGGGGCACAAACTTTGTCCTTATTTCTAAAAATTCACGATGACTCAAGAAGATTGAAAGAACAAATCTGAGCTCTTGTGATGGTGGTGATTGTTAAAATTCTTCCTAAGGGTTACTTATTTCCTTTTGGCTTCCCCCACTCGGTCTCGGGGCAGGGAGGGAGGGAGTGTTAATATTTAGACTAACTAGCGTATTTGAGGAGAGATAGTTGACAAAGGGGCTGCAAGACTAGCAGTTCTGGCCAGCTAAGGATTTCTATGCTTTATGGGGGGAATGCCCAGGTTGCAAAAACACAGCATAGACAGTTCTGTACCATTGCATCTTCTTGCCTGGGCTACAGTGGCCATAGCTACAGGAAAGTAGGTGTGACTGGGTTACATGCTGGCATTATGTCTCAGTGTGAATTTAGCCAGTTGATATAGACTATAGTTGTAAGGGTTTTCTAAACTATGCTGGATGGTTTTAATGGGGTAGAACCAGATTTTGATACTGTTTCTCACACTGAAGAGTATCTGGTTTTGTGAATGGTCTTGGTGAAATCATCAGAGCCGCCTGGGAAGGGTAACACAATCTGGTCTATTGAACCAGATATTTTCCTAGAATGCATGTGTTGGTTTAAATCCCCCTAGCTCCTTTTGAAACTATTTGCATTCATTTTTATTAGTTGAAGATTAGGGGAAAAGAGGAGCAAAACATCATTTTAAATTGTTGGACACCAAGCAATTTGATTTTTAAAATTATTAAAAGTCTTTAAGAAACAAGAAATGATCTTACTAATTGTTTCTTTTATTGCTCATTCAGAGGTGTGACTTCCACTATGTTAGTCACAGGGGTTCTTTTACAGACTTGAGCAGACACCATGATTGAGAGCTAGGAAAATATTAAAGAAAACAACACAAATGATAAACAGATTACTTCTATAACAATCTCTTATTCATGCCTCTCCATGGAGTGCTTTTAGCAGAGATTACCGGTATACCTTTAGGAATGGACCAGCTTTTCATGGGACACTTTTCCCTTGGTAAGTTAAGACAAAGATCCTATATCCAAAAATTATTTTGAAGCCAATCTTAGATGTAGACATAAATGTGCAAAATACATTTATTTGGGAAAACCAAACACTGTTGGTTACTAATAAGACAATTTATAGATGGTCAAAGTTACCAATCTCAACTAAATTGCATGAAATCAAAGAAAATATTTAAGTCAGTTACTTTGAAATCATGTGAGAAACTGGCTTAAGACAGGTCAGTTACAAACACTGCGAATCTAATTCTTTGGCAGTGTTTTAGTGAACTTTCTCTCACTAATCCGTATTGAAGTTTGGGGGAAGTTTTCCTCGGGTTCGTTTTTCTTGTATGTGTGTTTCTTGTAGAAATGGACAGGATGAATTGTGTGTGGAGTACTTGCTGTTTAAACAGGGTAGCAGAGAGTGTATCTGTGTGAGAACTGGTCACTGCAAGATTTTAATATTCTTTTTCTCTCTCTTTCCCTGAAATTATAGGAAAACAGATCTCTTTTGGTTTTGTCTAGATTCAAAGTTGGTTGCTGTTACTCTTTCATTGGCTTCCTGCCTTTTAGGGTTGGCTTAGGTGGCACCTTCAGCGTCTAACTTTACCATCTGGTTAAAGAGTATGCAGGATTTCTGATTGACTGTTGTTCTTGTGGCAGGAAAATTCCAAAAAAACTTTTAAAGTTAAAAGATTAACTTCTCTTTACTCAGTTCATTTTCTGAGCTATTCCTTCAATTTAATTAGAGTTCATCAGGAAATTAAATTGTTTTCAAAAAGTCCAAGCATGCCTATTCTTTACAGAAACATTTTTAGTTCTCAAAACAGCCCTTTTAAATTAAATAATACTTAAAGTCTTTAATTTAATAATTATTAAAGAAGTTGCTGATTCTTTATAAAAATTTTGGAGAGGTGATTCTTTGTCTTCCTGAGGTGGGTGAGGGAATTGCTTGAGCACTGTCAGTAATTACTTAATTCTCCATTAATTTTAGTATTTGCTATTTAAATGGCTTGTTACATTAGTAATTAGCTTAAGAAGGTTATTAGAAGCCATGTTGATACATAAAAGCATTTTACCATTTACATACCAATGACATTAGGAAATTATATTAAGAGCTTTGCATTTAGCTAACCTATTTGCAAGTATGCATTTCACTGCAGTGTTTGCCATTTTAAGAATTTTTAAATAAACAATATGTTTAAAATATTTGCAGTATGTTTACTCTAAATTTTTAAAGACAAGTAGAGAGGTTTTTTCTTGGAAAAGGGTATGGGGTTGATAAAGGTCTGCTTTACTTCTTGACTTATTGCTCTGATAACTCAAATCTACATTCCTTTTCACAATCATTTTTTCCTCTAAATTTGAATGTTTTACATGATTTGTTTTCTCTTGAGTCATGGTCTTTGGAATGCCAATCTGTTATAGCAGTTAAACTTCTATTAAATATTTTGCACAAAGTTCATATTTCAATAACCAATACATCTTCTAAATAGAACTAAAAAAACAGTATAAAGTTGAAGCAAGGTAGAGTTTCAAATGAAGGTTTTCTGAGTTTGTATACCACTATCAGGGCAATAAGCATGGTCTCATGGCTCAGAAGGGGTTATGTTCCTGACCTTTGCTTTTTCTTAGGGACAGAAAGCAGAAACCTTCTGCCATTTCTTTAATCAGCATGAATATTTTATTTCATAACTAACTAAACATACACAAATATTGTTATATTTTCAAGTAACTTGGCTATAACATACTTGTAGCTATATCTTAATATTCAATTATCTAATATTAAACAAAATAAATCATAATTTTATTAGTATCATTTTTGCATCACTATTGAGGTCTGTCTGCCACAGGATTCTGGCCTGTGATTTGTAAACATTCGCACAATAATTTAAACATGTTTTTAAGTGTGGGTTACACAGGAACTATCTTTTTAAAATGTACTCAGACTTATCTAGCCATATCACTCTAGATTGTCTCTTTGTTTTCTCTAGGCTTTTGAAAAATGAAGAAAACTTTACTTTTATTCCTCGGTCCCGTGAAGAGCTTCCAGACAACTTTCCAAAGGAAATCCCTGGGATTTGTTACTTCCTGGAGGTCACAAATGGTCAGAAGCAGCCAAAGCCCTCCATTACGTCTGCCAGAGTGAGAAAGGTTTCCTATAACATTGGCACCATGTTCCTTCGGGAAACAAGCCTATGAGGCCAGCTGTAGATCAAAGACTCGTCAAAAAAGCACAAACCCAGAACTGGGTCATGAGGGGAAAGTTGGATATTCTTTTTATTTCACTGCTTTGTCCTGGACAAGCAGTAAAAGTTCCATGTAATGTTAGGCAATAATTATTTTAAAAGATGGGTGACTGCTGTCAGTAAACAAACTGAAAAGAGGGAGAGAAAAAAATGAAACTAAATATTTGTATTTTCAGAGGAATTATTGGTTGTAAATTTCAATTTGGGACCCTTTAAAAAAAGCCAAAAACAAATCCAAAAAAATTTTTTTTGGAGTTTATTTTTGTTTTGAACAAAAGTGGGTGATGGTTCTCTGTAGATTTGCACCAGCTAAGCAGAATTGAGCATCAGTTCTGATTATGCATTCCTACATTAATGTGTCATTCACTGAGGTAACAATGTTTTTTAACTTTCTGAACAAACATTTCATACATATACTGTAGAGTGCTGTAACCTTCCTGGCAGGAGGAGTATATAATTCAGTACAATATTGTAGGGATTTTACCTATTTTTATACATATTTCACTTTCTGGACAATTACATTCCATATACTGTAAAAGGAGTGAGCTTTTCAGAATAAGCTACTATATATTTCAGATATTCTCTCTCTCTATCAAAGCTTATTATTATACAAATGGCAAGACTTTTTGGCAACAAAATATTAATATTTTGCAAAAGAAAAATACTTTGGTAAGTCTCTTTACATGGTGTTTGTGGTTTAGATGAACACTGTCTTGGATATATAATATAAAATGGTGTTCAGTATTTGTCCTGCTAGTAACATGTGTCCAGTCTTTCCAGAACAATGCAAATAAAGGATCCAAGATCAAGTTCAGTTGCATACCATGGGCCATATTTCATACCATTGATTTTTTTGTAGAAGTCCTTATGATAGCATAATATAACCTATCAAGAGCAGCATCCACTAGATATGGAAAGCACTTTGGGTGCAGGGTGACAAGATAGCAAGTATGAAAAATCAGGATGGGGTAGCGGGTAATAGGTGCCTGTATTTGACAAAGCCCTGAATATCAGAACTTTCTCTAGAAAATTGGGACATTTAGTCACTTTAATTTGGTAGGATTTTGAAAGCAGCTCAGTCACTTAGGAATATAGGTTGCATTGACTTTTAATGGGACTTGTACTCTTAAATCACTTAGGAACTTTTGAAAATCACATCCATAATTAACAATGTTATGCTGGAAGTTTCACCTGCTGCTGGCTTGGCTGAAATATTGTTGTTTATTTTAGTGCAGAATAGACTAAAAGACACATTAAAAAAAAAAAAAGAAAATGCTCACCTATAGTTTAGTGCAAACGGTTGTTCAAAATTTAGATTAATCAAAATCATTAAAAATAATGGGCCAGATTCTCATCTATTGAAAATGGATGCAACTCTATTGTCTTCAGTAGAACTATGCCCTTTTACGCTAGGGGAGGATGTGGTCCCAAATGGCCATGTTTTCAGTCAGATTTATTTTTTCTGATTTAACTCTTTCCCTTGGGTTTCGTTTTCAGTTGTCACTAACTATAGAACTGGCTAAGCCTAGCCACAGTAGGGTCCTACTCTTACAGACCAATGCTCCTCTATTCTGGGTGAAAACAGCTCATTAGTTAATGTTTGTACAGTGCTTTTGATGATGCATAAAAAGCTCTTTATGGACTTGATTCAAAGCCCATTGAAGTCAAAGAAAAGATTCTCAGTATCACTAGCTGCTGCTGAGTGCTCAGAATTTTTCAAAATCAGACCACTTTCTTTGCCTAAGTATTATTTTAGGGTCCTAAATTGAGTAACTTTAAAAAAAAATCTTGGTCCTTGGGCCAAATTATACCTTCACGTTTTTCTATGGAGAGGATAACAAAAGTGGAAAATTCACTCCTGTAATCAACATTCTGCAGGGTGAGGGAATCAGTCAACACAGCATCACCTCCAATCCTAGAATCTGTTTCATGACAACTCTGTGCCTCTGGGGACACTTAGGCTATGTCTACACTTGTAAATTTAAGTCGACTTTAGCTAAGTCGACTTAGCATGTCCACACTTAAATTTAAAGTCGACTTAGGGGGGAACTTACAAAGTCGACCTAAAGCGTCGACTTGTAGGGGTCAGGGGGACCTTGGGCAGGTCCACGGTGGTGGGGGGGGCACCCCTTGCCCAGTGCCAGGGGGCTCAGCCTTTGACCCATTGTACCTGGGTCCCCCCGGCAGGGAGGACAGTGGGGAAGTCCTGGAGAGCCCTAAGTCTACTTAAAGTCAACTTAGGGCTACTCCAGGTCTACACTGGCTTAAGTCGACTCTATTTTCCTTAAGTCGATTTAAGCAGCTTGCTTAATCTGATATATCTGGCATGTCTTGCATCCCCAGAAAGAGCATCTTGCACCCCCAGTGGGTGCGTGCACCCCAGGTTAAGAACCATTGCTTTAATGTGAATGCCCCAGCCTTCCATGAACACACTAATCTTCTGGTTTCTCCCCAGGATTTCACAGAATCCCTGAGGCTAAAGGTCTCTATCTCTTGTCTGCTAAGCAGCAGGGGAAATACAGCTTCTCCCACCACCCTCCACCATCCAAAGGCTGAGATGGTGAAGACCCTGCCTAATGGCAGATCTCTCCCAACTTTCTGCAAAGGAGGATGTCTTTTAGCCCTTAACCATTCATTTCCACGTGTACAGTATGTAAAGTACATTCTTCATGCAGTGAAAACAAGTGATGTGTGCTAAAATCATAGCTGGTGAAATGGTCCAATTTATCTACCCCACCTCCACCCCCCCCAGCGCAGCTGTGGTGTTGCTGTCTAAGTGTGCAAACAATTGGAATAGCCAGTAAGGTACATGTATTACACATCTACATGTCTAACCTATGAAATTAGAGACCTTGCTGACAGCTTCACTATGCAATATTTTGATCTGAAATTCACAGTCTCCCCCGTCCCCACCATCGTCCCACTCCTGTCCTTAGCTTAATTCATCATGGTAATTCTGTGGGAAAACTTTATGGGTAGGCAGATGTAAGAGGCAATCTAACTCCATTGGAAAATGGCACCCAGAAGGTAGGAATGATATCCTGACAAAATCTGTTGCAGGGTGTCCTTCCAAGCAGCTAATTTGTTGTAGAAGTGAATTTATAATCATAGAGATCCGTGCAAAAATTAAAAATGGTTGTCAGCATCACCATGGAGATAACAACAGTGTTTGCAAATAAAACTGCTAGCTCCCAAAAATCAGAACAGATTCAAACTAAGAATATACAGTCTCTGCTTTTATAAGCTTGTATAAAGGTGACACGTCCAAAGCATCAGCAGTGATGCAAAGTACCGTGTTATTTGCTTCTGTGTTATGACAAGTAAAGTTGATCAAAAGCTGCCTCCTCAGAGAATAATTTCATTAGCACAATATGAGAGAAAAGTGTGGAAAATTTATCTGTATTGTAAGTTGTTCAATTTATTATTTGTTCCTGCATAACAATGCAAACTAGTTTTTAGTTCATTTTTGGGGACAGGTCTGTAAAATCAAGGGAAATTATGTTACCTGGAAATTCATCAGGATATTAGTAAGACATGAGACTCTTTTGATGAAGGTCCCTTTTGCTGAAAGAGAATCCTTTCTGTGTGTAGGTTTCATCTTTCTGGATGTTTTTGCCTTTGGGTGTTGGTCTTTGGTTTCCCTGACTCGTTTTGTGAGGGCTATCTGGTGTAGATGTGGGCTTGTTGGTCACGCTGAAATGTACACAGAAACGAGATCCAGGTTTTTTTAACCTCCCTTTCACCCATATAGGAAAGCTGTTGAGTGGCCATGGTCTAGCACTTGCACAAGAGCTTATTTGCCTAGTCGTAGGCAGCAGTATCTGCTACTTTGTAGCTTCTACAAGGCTTAAATCTGCCGTCTCGGATGGTACTGAATAGAGAGGAACCAGTTCCAGGGGGGTAACCGTGTTAGTCTAGTTCAGCAAAACAAGCAAGGAGTGTTGTGGCACTCTTAAAGACTAACACATTTATTTATCTCATGAGCTCTCTCTCTCCTACAAAAGCTCATGTGATAAATACATTTGTTAGTCTTTAAGGGTGCCACAAGACTCCTTGGTTTTTTTTTAGAAGAACCAGTGTTATTCCTCTAGGAAGGACAAAGGGAAGGAAGGATGCAGTGAACCCAATCAAGGGATTATCAGCCTGTGTATGTTCTCTCAGGCTTCCCTCTGCTCCAGGGCAAAAGAGTGGAGACAATGGATCTACAACAATCCAGACCCACCAGCTGACTTATCTTGCAGGAGGGAACACAATAGCCACGAGGACTAAAACAATTGTGAGGCTGCAGTGGGAACCACAGATCAGTACCACTGACTCCCTGTGGCCTGAGAGGAAGAATGCTTTCCTCTTGCTGCACTCCTCCAGCATTCCTGCTATGTCTCACTGAGCAAATAGATCAGGGACTGGCCCACTGAGCAAGGAAGAAATAGTGGTAGTGAAGTTCTAACAATGGGAACAGTTAGTTTCCAAACCTCTGTGATAATATCTGCCATGAAACAACAGACTTTTATGGGACAGACTTACTACTGTGTCAGTACACTAGAAGTGTGGTTGTCTTTCAGGATCCCAGAGACTTCGAGTTACGCAATCCCCAGGAGCCTGCAGACACTAACCATGTTTGTGGTTTGGGGTTTACTGCTCATTCCCACATTGTGTTTGTTTGGAGTCTGGAAATATGCCTCTACAAAACAAAACCCAAGGCTTTAAAAACCTATAAAACCTTTGATGGGAATTGTGTATTCAGAGCAAGAAATCCACAAAACTCTCTGGGTAGCAGATCCTAATGCAGTCATGTCATCCTTACTGTGTGCATGGGGCATGACATGACACTCTCATATCTGTAGTGTGTCATCTGCCATGACGTGCACAGGTATGAGTTGTACCTGCAGCTTGTCTTAGTTTCTCACGAACCTTCACATGTGCTGTCTCTGTACACCTACATACGCACATGAGATGACTCTGTAGGGGTACTTAAAGTCGACCTTGTTAAGTCAACTTAGAGAGTCCACAGACCTGTGTCCACACTGGCAGGTGCTAGGTCGAGGAGGAGTGGCTAGGAACTCTGCAAGGAGGCCTGGAGACCAATTAGGTTGACTTAAGGGCTATCCACCATCTACACTGGCTTAAGATGACTTAATAAGGTTGACTTAACCCTTAGGTTGACCTTAAGAGGTGGTGTTATTAAGTTGACTTAAGGAAGCACTTAAGACCTAATAAGCGCCCAGTGTGGATGCAGTGGTCTGTAGGTTGACATAACCGTCCTTAGGTCGACCTAAGGCTCCAGTGTGGACGTACCCTAGGAGTGTTATAGGTGTCATGTCAATTCCCAAGTTATTTCAGTCAGCAGACAATGCAGTATCATGGCATGTTCCGCATACTTGGGACTTACTACACTCAGCTAACCACCAATTTAACTCTGTAGATTTTTTTCTCTGAACAGACAATTCCCGTGGCATATTTCAGTACAGAACAGCTATGTTGACTTTTACATGGTTATAAAACTCTGTGCAAATTGTCAGTGTGTGTATATTCCTGGATAACTGCTGCAGTGCTGTAAAGGTCTTCAGAGTACTCAATTTGTCACATTCACTCCATGCAACCATTGCCATCGGTCCTCTGTTACCCAGCAGAAGCAGTAGAAGAAAACTGCTAGTGTTTCCCCTCTTCCAGACTAGCGCTATTACCTGACTTCTGCTGAATGTTTAATTCCTGCTGAGGAAAACTGAATTCCTGGTTCAACATAATCGTGCTCCCAGCTTTGTGTCACTGTTGCAAGACCCTTCTGCAAAGATTTCAACATGAAATAGCACAGAGGGAGATGCTTGCTATTAGATTAGGAATAGAACAAATAACGTATTAGGGCTTGTCAGACTTTAGGAACAAAGAGGCCCATTCTCACAGAGATGCATAAGGAGAACACGTGCAGTTCATACATATCACATACCTCGTATTAATGCTCCCATTGGGATCAGTTATGCCATGCTCCTATTGGGGGTCTATATTGCAAGCATAAGCTGGGCCGCTCTGGCTCCTGTTTGGGCCAATAACAAAACCACTGCTGCTCTCTTTTCCAGAGAGCCTCGGGACTGCCATGTAACATATGTGACTGCTCTGTGTGTTGGCAGAGCTGGAGTGGGGGAAGTTTGCACAGCATCTGCCCACCATCTGTCTCCTTAAGCCTATGAACTGGCCCCTCACTTTGATGTGCAGTAAAAATTCAGCCATGTATTTTAAAGATATTTTTAACAGTGGCATTAATTACAGTCATTTACCAGCAATACTGCAATAAAAATATATACACTATTAAACCTCTCGTAAATGTGAGATGTCCTTGGCCTTGGCCACCAGAGATCATACAAAAGAAGAAAGTCGGTTAACCAATATATAACTGGGGGCACTTGATAGCTTGGTAATTGTATGCAGAGCATTCACCTCTACGGTAGCACACTGGTTCACATTCAATCCAAAACATTATCACTAACTGACTGCAGCTGTTCAGTGGTCTTTGCAAAATGACTTAAGTGATCTTAGTTTGTTTCCTACGGGCCAAGAGTTTACATTGCAAAGACCCCACACAAAGTGTTGTGAAATGGCATCCTTATTAGCAGTCTCAGCAGAAAAAGCCAAGGGTTTCAATGGGTGCAGATGCTGAACTAGCCTCTTGCTTTTGGAGTTTGTTCCATGTGGACACTGCGAGAGAGAGGGCAGGGGAAACTTGATCAGTGGGCAAAGATAGGATGCTACTTCCAAAGAAACAAGTTTCTTTGTTGTTTTATAGTTGGGAGGGAGGGAGGAAAGAGAAAGAAAACAGAGTTGATATTTGAGAGAAGCCTAATCAGTACCTTCATATGCTCTCTATAGAGCTCAGAACGCTTAATGACCAATACTCTTGTCCAGATGTAATGGTGCATCTTAACCTTTTCCTCTATGCTGCTGCTCATAGAACTGTAGTGCTGAGAAGTAAAATATTTAAATATTTTAAAAATATTTAGCAGGTACATAAGCATATCCTGGGATGAATCAATTAGAATATAGCACCCACTACAATAGCTTGCAGGAGTGGGGGCTATTTCAAGTTTGGAGAGAATGACTGTAAAATAATCTCTTCCTTCTTATGGCCAGAATCTTTAAAGAGGATGTCAGTATTCAGAGTTATAGCATATGATCCACTAGGGCTTTATTTAACAAAGTGCATGCTTAAGTCCCATTGACTAACTCACCATGGCCCAATTCAGAATGAGTTTTTTGCAGCCTTCTCTTGAAGCATTAACCAGAGAGTATACATAACTCGTTGTTAAGCAATCCTATAATGAAAGATATAAACAAAATGCAAAATGTGTATGTTCTGTAGGGCATAGAGATGGTTTCCAGGCAATGCTTAAAATTGAGTGTTTTGGCTTTTGTGCATTTAAATCTAAAGTTAATATTATATTAGTATAATGGCTTGGATTGAATAGCATATACACTTTGGAAAATTTTTGCCTAGCAATACCACATTATGATTATTACTGTCCTGAAGCAATAAGATAAGCCATGGAAATGTTGATTCTTGTAATATATCTTTGTGAGTCAATATGGGGAAATAGAAACACATTGTATATCAGCAATAAAGCAAACAGGTACATGGTAAGGGGCTAACCTCTGTCTTATACGAGGCAGTAAATGTGTTGAGACTGTCCAGGAGGAGATTATGTTTAATCTATCTCATCATATATTTATTGTCAATGTACCACAAAGCAGTACTTAATTTGAAATGAAAGAGGTACCAGGCTCAAATAATTTTTTTACCTTCATAACTGATGTGGCAAGCCCGAAGGTGCTGGGGATATGAACTGCTGAGCCTAGAGGTGCTAGGGTTCAGCCTGGCAAGCCCTTTCGCAAATTAAGTATTGCTACAAAGTCATTATTCTTCCTTCTCTAAAGAGGTCTGAACATGCTGTGTCTCAACATTTGAGTTTTCTGGGACCTATTACATGTGGGGTATGGTTATGAATAAATAAGTGAGCAAGGATATTAAAAAGTGAGATATTGTTTGAGAAAGTGGACAGTGTAGAAGTGAACAGAAGCAATTAGACGCAGGGATACAGTTTTAAAAAAATTTCCTAAGATTTCTGATTGGTTTAAATTCTTCTGAAATGGTATGATAATCAAGAGGGCTGCATCTACACTGGTAAATTGTCGACTTAAGCTTGGCTTAAGTCGACTTAATGTGCCCTGCGTCTACACTACACTTTGCTTAAGTCGACTTAAGCAGCTTGCTTAAGTCGAATTAAGGAAAATAAAGTCGACTTAATGAAAATTAAGTCGACTTTATTAAACCACCTTTCTACTCGACCTAAGGCTTAATTTGACTTTCTAAAGTCGAATTAAGCCAGTGTAGCCCTGGCATGCCTGGCATGCCCCCCAAAGGGCAGGGCATGTGGGCACAGTGTGACACTGTCTGGATTTAGGGAAGCATTTATGATATTATTTTCTATGGATATCTCATAAATTTGTTATATCCATACTTTAATTTGTGTCATTCTGGAGAAATGTCTTAGACGGGAGGGTGTGAACAACCATTGTCTCCTTAATGTTTAGGAATTTGCCAGGTGATATGGTTCCAGGGAGTAAACTGATGAGCCATTAAGGATACAATGGTTGTATTCTTTATGTCCTCAATGGCTCGTCAGGATATTCCCTGGGACCATTCTACCTGGAAAATTCCTAAACATTAAGGAGACAATGGTTGTTCACACCCTCCCGTCTAAGACATTTCTCCAGAATGACACAAGTTAAAGTATGGATATAACATCAAATTCTTAACTTCTAATCCAAATAGAATTCCTAGACACAAACTATATAATCATTCCCAGCAAATTACTACCTTTCTATTGATACCAAACATGACATAGTTCCTATGGATTATAGCATTTATGAGATATCCATAGAAAATAATATCATAAATGCTTTCCTAAATCCAGACAGTGTCACACACAGGGCTCTGCCCTGCCAGGGTCCCTGTCCCCCTTTGCCCCATTGAACACAGAGGGTGCTCCCCCCCCGCCACCGTGGACCTGCCTAAGGTCCCCCTAGCCCCACAATGTCGACCTAGAGCATCCAGTGTGGACGCTCTAGGTCGACTTTGTACATTCCCCTTTAAGTCGACTTTAATTTTAAGTGTAGACACACTAAGTCGACTTAGTTAAAGTCGACTTAAAAGAGCAAGTGTAGACATAGCCGAGGTGTGGTTGTGCCACATTATTAGTATGCATTATATGGAACAAAATTTTCAGATGCACCCAAGTGGTTTAGGCTCTCAATTCCCATTTTCATGAGATTTAAGCAGTTAGCACCCTAAGTTACATTGACTTTCTATGGCTATGTCTACACTAGAAAAGTTAAGTCAACTTTTGTTAAGTCGACTTTAATAAGGTCAACTTTAAGTCGACTTAAAATCGACTTTATTAAAGTCGACTTAACAAATGGCAACACTTTAAGTCGACTTAGTCCACTTTGTTAAGTCGACCTAACTGCCCTTAGGTCGACTTAACAAAGTGGACTTATGCGTCCACACTGGACTTAGGTCGACCTAAGGAAGGATTAAGTCGACCTAATGAGTGGTAGTTATTAAGTCAACTTAAGCTTTCATTAAGTCGACTTAAGGAATTTCTTAAATCGACTTAATGAAAGCCTAGTGTAGACATGGCTTAATTTAAGTCGACTTAAGCCTCCTTAAGTCGACTTAAATATCGAGTGTAGACGTAGCCAAAGAGACTTAGAATCCTAACTGCATATATCTCTTTTGAAAATCTGATGAAGGCCTGGTCTACACAGCTGGGAAAATTCAGTGGAGGTGGATGGGAGTTAGGCAAGCTACACAAAGTTGTTTTGCTGAACTAGACTAACACGGCTACCCCTTTTTAACTCTCATAACTTTGGCATCAATCTTGCAATATTTGACGCTTTTGTTGTAGCCCTACCACCTGGAGTCAGATGCTTATGTACAAATCTCACTCTTTAAAAAAAAAAAATGATAGTCAAGTTTCTAGCTTGCATGTTTGCAGAGAAAGTTTGAAAAAAGTGAAACCTGAAGGCTCAAAAAGCAAAGAAAAAGAACCCTAATTTTATTATTTTAATATCTTGATTTTTATTATTTTGTGGTTTGGGATTGCATGTCATACTTTTTGAATATTTGAGTTTGGCTAGGCTGTAGTTAATGTGAAACTTTTGGAGACTTCACCCATGAAAGTTCATGCAAAAAATAAATTTGTTAGTCTTTAAAAGTGCCACAGAGTTTGTAGCATATGGATACCTTGTGGTGATGGATGATTTAGAAATATACCATAGGAATGTAGTACATAAAACCAGTTCTTAATAAGAAGTGGAATTTCTGCTGCTATGCAAGAGACTTTTACTGGAAGATCATGTCTAAATTGAAGTTCATTTGGAGGAGTTTGTATGTAAATCAGCCTGTAGTGCAGATAAATGAAGTAAGCTTGTATCTGTTGCGCAGCTAAGCGCTTTGTGCTGTTACTTCAGAGACGGTTCTGTGGATGGAATTTTAGAAGGACCTATGCAAATTTGGATGACAAATTCCACTGATTTCATTTAGGCCTTGTCCAGACTAAGGTTTAAGATACAATGTTGGAATACATTAGCTAACATGTTCTAACATATTTGAAAGACCAGTGTAGACAAGGCCCTCTGAGCGAAGTCCTAGCCTACTGAAGTCAGTGGGAGGCTGCAGTTAATTTCCAAGGGAGCAGGACTTCACTTTTGGCCTTTAAGATATGCTAAATTAACATGTAGCCAAGGTAAGTTAGGGTGGAACTTGGGTTTTAACTCAACCAGTTTAGCATGTGTTAAAGTACATATTGCCTTCTCTACAGTAGACTTCCTATGTATAAATTAGAACATGTTAATATGCTCTATCATCACACTTTTTATATTAGTCTAAACAAGATCATAGATATTTTTGGTAATCACCTGCATTTCCAATTCACTTTCTATGCTTCCAATTTATATTTGCCGGCTACATAAATTAGCACTTTATTAAATTGCTTCTGGTGACTTTGATGTCAGCATGGTTGGATTAAGGCAGGGGCTTTAAGGGCTGCAGCCCCAGCCCCAGACTAAAGGGGGGCCCCATGCCCCACAAAAATCCAGCCCCAGCCAGCCTGAGCAGTGTGCCTCACCCCCAGGCTAGCTAGTCTACTCCAGATCAGCAGCCCGGAGATGAGGCAGGAATGCCATGAACCATGGCCTCTGTCCTGAGGGTCTTCTCACCCCACCCCTCCCCAGCACCGGCTGGGCAACAGGCCCTGAAGCTCCCTCCGCTCCAGAATGCCCCCCATCACTGTACAGACCGCAGGCCCCAGGCCCCCCCTGCAGAACCCTCTTTAGCCCCAGAGCCAGTTGGGCCACGGATCCTGAACCCTGCCCCCTGCCCCCTAGTGCTGGATGGGCAAGGCTGCTCCATCCCAGGTGGGGTGCTACCACAGTGTGGTGGGCCCACAAGAGTGGGCCACTTCAGGCATCCCAAGGCCTTGATCCCACCCTAGCTGTCAGACTACTGCTGTGTAGCTTTGAGTCATAGAATCATATGCTATGTCTACACTTAAAATGCCAAGTCGACTCTAAGTCAACCTTGTTAAGTCGACTTACAGAGTCTACACTAGACCCTGAAGTCAACTTAGAGTCGACCTTTTTAAGTCAACTTACAGAGTCTACACTAGACTGTGAAGTCAACGGAGAGCTGCAGCTCCCAGTCCCCGGGGACAAGGGACCCGTGGTTCCCTGGCAGAAGGGAGCAGGGGCTCCCTTCTCCCTGGGACCCGCACAGATCCCGGCAAGAGGGCAGCCATGGTTGTCTTCTCCCTGGGACCTGCAGGGGTCCCGGCAAGAAGGCAGCCACAGCTGCCCTCTCACTGGGACCCATGGGGGTCCTGACAAGAAGGTAGCCGCAGCTGCCTTCTCCCTGGGACCACTTCCTGTTATCCTTCACATGCCTTGCCAGCTGCAACTCCAATTGCCCTTTGGCCTTTCTGATTTTATCCCTGCAGTCCCGAGCAATGTATTTATATGCCTTTCTAGCCATCTGTCCAAGCTTCCACTTCATGTAAGCTTCCCTTTTATGTTTCAGCTCAATGCAGAGTTCTCTGCTAAGCACGCTGGGCACCTTCCACATTTGCTGTTCTTTATGCACATCAGAATGGTATCTTCCTGTGCCCTTAGTAAGGTTTCTTTAAAATACAGCCAGCTCTCTTGGACATCTTTCCCTTCAGATTAACTTCCCAAGGGATCCTGCCCATGAGTTCCTGGAGGAAGCCAAAATCTGCTTTTCTGAATCCAGGTTGTGTGTTCTGCTTCTTTCCTTTCTTCCTTTGATCAGAATCCTGAATTCTGCCATCTCATGGTCACTGCTGTCCAGGTTGCCATTCACTTCTACTTCCCCGATCAATTCTTCTCTGTTTGTGAGCAGTAGGTTGAGAGGTGCAAGGCCCCTAGTTGGTTCTTGCAGCATTTGTACCGGGAAGTTGTCATCAACACTCTCCCAAAACTTCCTGGATTTTAACCCATTTGACATCTGGGGATTTCTTTCCTGACAATGAGTAAAAATGGGGTGGCCAGATTTTAAATAATTGTTGAGGGCAAGAGTCCGTTCTCTAATCTAGGACATCTAGGTTCTTGTGCCAGATGAAGAAATTCTGTGCTGAGTTTTGAATTGCAACTTAATCGGAATGATTGTTGCCTATGAATTAAGTGACATATTGCTTGCATGACTCTTCTCTCTTCCTTTTAAAATTTCCAATTCCATTCCTAAGCCATCCATGCAGAGTTCCCCTAGAAGAATGATGGTTACAGAGGCCGTGAGAAAGATCTATTTTGGCAGAACGATGGAGGAAATGGTATGTAGTCATTCATGCTGCAAATGATCATTTCCTCAAGAGACATTAAATTTAGAAATACTATCATGCTTAAAAATTGAGAAACCTTGCAGATTTTCCATGTACAGTAAATGGTTTCTGTAATTACTAGGAAAAAAACCCAAAGTTCTGAGATAGTGGCACCCCATCTGATATGAACTGCTGTGATAATGAAACCCAAATTGTGCTGAATTGCATGGCTATTATTCTCACTCACTTTAAAGGTTAGCTAAGAAGCTAATTTCTCAAGTGGTGTGCATAAGCTTTCAGATAAGGCAACAGCAGTCTCCTTTCCAACAAATCTACTCTTTAGAGGGACCGGATTAGTAGCTTACAGTGATAAAAATAGATACACTTTGGACTTGGCAGAGAAACCTAAATTCAGTAATAGAGAAGATACTAAATAAAATGTCAAAATATGTGGAGAAAGAGCAATAAAGAATCCTCAATCCAAAGCAATACACCACAGAGATTAAACTGAAATAAGCATGAATTACCAGATGGAATATTGGCAAATTTAGACTTGATTCTAAGTTTTCTCCCTTAACTACTGTCTTCAGGTCGCATTGATCAGTTGAATAATTTTGGCCATAAATGTCAAACTTGAGTGTCTCAATTTGGGTTTGATCCTGTGGGGAACACAGAGGCTGTGCTATGAATTCAGAAATATTGAGCTCCCAAAAGTTTCATATGGAAGTGCTGGTGCTCAGCACTTCTGCAAATCAGGCCAGATATTTAGAGGGCAGAACATGGATTCTGAAGCCTAACACACCCAGTTTAAATCATGATTTAAGTTGCCAACTGAAAACGCTAGATTTAAATAATCAATTCTAAGTAACTTTTCCATTTGTACTTCAGTTATTTCTGAAGAAAGGTACATTCTCATTGGCTGATGTGAATCAACCTGTTTTAATGGTTATAAACAAATAGAGCTTTTTCACTAGATTTGGTAGAACTTTTTGGTACGGAGGAGGGCACAAAATAAGTAGAGCAAGTTTCCATGGAGAGTGGAGACATTTATATTCATAATTTCAGAACTGAGCCAATCAGAACTCAGTGAAGGAGAAACTATTAAATAGGAGTATGAGACCATCCAGTGGGCTCAGTGGATGATCCTGATGCGATACATGATGGTGTCTCCTAGGGTGCGTCTACACTGGCAAGTTAGGTCGACTTAACAAGGCTTAAGTCAACCTAAGCAAAGCCACATCCACACTGGGCTTTTATTAAGTTGACTGAAGCATTTCCTTAAATCATAGAATCATAGAATAATAGGGATGGAAGGGACCTCACGAGGTCATCTAGTCCAACCCCCTGCTAAAAAGCAGGACCAGTCCCACTAAATCACCCCAGCCAGGGTTTTGTCTAACCGGGCCTTAAAAATCTCCAAAGATAAAGATTCTACCACCTCCCTAGGTAGCCCATTCCAATGCTTCACCACACTCCTAGTGAGAAAGTTTTTCCTAATATCCAACCTTGACCTCCCAGCTGTAATTTGAAAGGAAAGCTTAAGTCGACTAATAACACCTGGTTTTAGGTCGACTTAGGCCTTAAACTGACTCCTTAAATCGACTTAAAGCTAGTGTGGTTGGGGATTAGCGCCTAAATCGACCTTATTACGTCAATTTAAAGCATTAAGTCGATTTAATAAGGTCGACAAGAGGCTATGTCTACACTAGAAAAGTTAAGTCGACCTTTTTAAGTCGACTTAATAAGGTCGATTTAACTTTTCTAGTGTAGTATAGCCCTGTAGTCAGAGTCTCAATCCCCATGCCTGTGATGATTTTGCCAGTTTCTTGCACGCGGTAGCACAGCTGCTGAGTCCCCTACAGGATCAGTCCCTTAATCCAGTACATGACCTGTGGTTCAATATTTATAAAGCCTGACCTCAAAAGTTAGATGTTTCTCCCTGATTTTCTCGTTACATAGAAAACCAACCTGGAAGCCAAAGTTCTTGATAGAATTCAGCCTATTCATTTTTAATTAAAAGATTTAAGAGCATATAATAAATTTAGACTTTAATATGTTATTAAATTCAGATTTCATTTTAAATAGGTTTACTTTAAAAAAGAAAATCATTATAATTTAAATTTTTTAAAATAAATTTTTAATTTTTCCCCAACAAAATCAACATTTTTATCCACCTTGTGTAACCACAAGAAGTTTGAAATTTCTATGGTCAAATTTGGACATAAACAAAAGCCAAAAACGGATACAAAATGAGTGAATTAAAAACAAACATACCTCTTAAACTTTGTCAAAAGTTTGAAAATGGAGTCCTTTGCTTTTTAACATTCACATCAAACATTTATATTATATATGACCATTCACCTATTTTACACTAAGATTTTGCCATTTTTGTGAAATAGGTTCTCTTTTATTTATTTGTTTGGCTTTTTGGCAAAATGTAATTTGCATCTATGACTTTCTCTTAAGTTCATAGGTATATTCTATATATGTAACCTACTTTTCAGTGTGTGGTGTGATATCTGTCTAGATATGATCATTAATGTGGCTATTAATATGCTGCAGTAAGGGGAAGTGAGCCTTTTAGCTCAAGCAGGAGAGACTCATACTGTTAGTTCTGGAGGGCTTAGGTTCAATTCCTGACAAAGATCAAAATAGCAGTTCCACATAAACATGCACACGTTCAAAATCAAATGAGCTCCCTTTTGCTAAACTTGAATGTAAAAGTGAAAGGAATTCATCTTTAGAGCCCTGCACAGATACAAAAATGCGGATCCACATCTGCTCAGTGTCAGCCTGTACCCGATCCATGATCCTCATGCCAGATTTTATGTCCATCCACATCCACACTGCCTCTGCCTCACAGCAGCTCCTGCTCTGATTATAGGAGCAGAGCCTCTGTCTGGCTGACATAGCTTTGCTGAGCAGAGACTTATTAGGAGGAGAAGGAGGGAGTTGCCAGCAGCTCCATGCAGTTCAGAGTCTCTCCTGGCCCCGATCTCAATAACTTTTATTCCTCCTGGCTAGGGAAGCCAGAGCTGCTGAGATCACTCAGCTGTTCAGTGGCAGTTGCCAGTCATCTGATTGGATGGCCAGCAGTGGGAGAAGGGGTGGAAAGGGGTGTCCATCATCAGCTAATTGGTGGAGTCTGGGGACTGATGGCTGGGGCTCCTAGGCTATATCTACACTAGCAAAAGTTAAGTCGACTTTGTTAAGTTGACTTAATAAGGTCGACTTTACGTTGACTTAAAGCTGACCTTATTAAGTTGACTTAACAAAGTGGACTAAATCAACTTAACTTTAAATCGACTTAGTCCATTTTGTTAAGTCGACCTAACTACCCTTAAGTCAACTTAATAAAGTCGACTTAAGGGTTACTCCACATCCACGCCATCCTTCAGTCAACTTAAGAAGCTGACTTAAGGCTTAAGTCGACCTAATGGGTGGTTCTTATTAAGTCAACTTAAGCTTTAATTAAGTCGACTTAAGGAATTTCTTAAGTTGACTTAATGAAAGTCTGGTGTAGACAGGAAGTAATTTAGGTCAACTTAAGGGTCCTTAAATTGACCTAAATTGCTAGTGTAGACATACCACTAGAGTCAGAGGTGGGACTAGCCAGTAAGCTGAGCTCCCGTGAGTGACTGTCTCTGATTGGCTGGCAGACTGCAAGCAGAACTGAGCTGGGATTGGCTCTAGTGCTTCCTTTGTTCCCTGCTCTGCTGTTTAACATTGCTCACTGCTCTTCACAGCTGTGGCAGAGGCAGCAGCAGCTAATGCACCCTGGACAGAAAAAAATAGAATCTGCATCTGCGCTCCAGTCCACAGCAATGAACGTGGAGATATCTGCAGATGCCTGTGAATCTGAAGCAGATAACCGCAGATCTGCAGGGCTCTATTAATCTTTGGATGCTTCAGATAGACCTGTCCCTGCTTTCTCTAGAAATTCCCTCTACTGTGGATTTCTTATCCACAAATTTCTTCTTTTTCTTCAACCCCAGCATTTCAATTCTAAAACCTTGAAATGTATATGCCACTAATAATCTTTAAACTGAGCCATCAAATCACTGTGCATTTCCAAAGAATCTAGGTTGAGTGCCATTAGCACTTCCTGTTTAATAGTGTATTATCTACAGAAAGGCCAGAGTAGTGTAGGAACTTTTGTTCATTTTGTGATATTAGAAGTCAAACCACAACAGAGTATCGAAGACAGACTCAGGTGTGACTTAACTATTAGTGCAACGTGTCTGTATTACTACAAAGTTAAGCTTGTACAATTAAAACAACAAAAATCCCAAGAGATGCAAAGGTTAAAACTCAATCACCTTTCATCTGGCTGCATTCTACATTCTAGTTTCATGGCATACATTTTATAGCAAAAATAGTGCATCTTGCTACACCTTTAACCAGATAACTAGGAATATGAAACACTACAAATGGGTGCAACTCAGCAGAGTGAAGATTGTTGTTGGGCCTTCTCTATTGCAGTTCCTAGTTGTGATCTTAACACCTCAACTTTAACTCTGATTCAACAGAGCTAATCTTGGTTTTACTGTCTGCCCTAACTGGGAGGTAGTACATAGTAGTGCTGCCTCAGGATCAAACAGGTACAATTGCAGGTCTGACCCACATCTTGCTCCAGTGGGGAGAGAAGTAATCTGAGCCAGGCCTGTATCCAGTGCGGATTAAGCAGGTCTCCACATTAGAATGTGAAGATTCAAGGCTGTGCCCAGGCCTCAATGACCTGCGTTGAAAAGGCAAAGGATTGTCCCCACAGAGGCTGCTCTCCCCACACTTTGCAATCTGGCATACAGAAAGTCCACCAAGGGAAATAAGGCTCTGCCTCTGTTGGGGTTCTGAGCACAAGATTGGGCCTTTCCTCTCTGTCAAATTAGGGCCAAAGTATCATAAAATGCTTCTTTAAAACATTATAGAATGAATGGAAGGGAATATTTAAAGAAATACCGTAATAGTGTTGACACCATTTTCTTTTCATCGTGTCCAGGTTTTGCATTCACAGGCAATCTCATTGCTCTACAACTCCAGCTAACATTGATTGTAGAGAGTGAGTTGCATTCGACAGAAAGACCATTTTAGGTGGTTGTTTATGTAGAGTGGGGCTTTTGTATTATGAGAAGCTTTTGTAAAACGAACCAGCAACAACGGCATGGATTGCAGAGCAGAGCAGAATGGCAGCAAAGCAAGTTTGTTTCCCAAACATTTTTGACAGTTAATTGTACTTCACGTGATATTTTTGCCAGTTGTCTACCTCCATCGCCCCAATCTCCCTGGCCAAGGGGAAACAACGCAAGGCCAAGCCACAAAATGTTGGTGCTGAGTTGAAGAGCATCCTATCTCCCACTTCCTTTCTCTTATGGGCCTGAGTCAACTCAGTTGAAGTCATTGACTTTCATGAGGACCACTGTGTCCCAGCACTGCTGAGGTTAGTCTGTTCCCTTTGATTTCAATGAAATATTTGCTTGCATAAAGACTGAGGGCTAAATCCTGCTCCAGAATGTTCACATGGAGCTTCAACAGGAGTTCTTGATGTATATCCAAAGGCAGTATTTGGTATGAGTGAAAACATTCAGTTGTGAGGGATCTTTCTATGTTCCCTCTACATCTGTCCCAGATGATGGAATATTCTATGGAATCCTCCTAGCCTGTGGTCTGTCCAGAGCAGAGTGGTGACTGCAATGTCAGATGTGTTAATTCTCTTGAGTTTTTATGTTTTGAAAGCTGAGGCAGGGATGGTAAAAGGGAGAGAGAAAATTGTACTGCACAGCAAAATATGAAGGTGAAATGCCAACAATGTGTCTGCACCCAAGTGGAAATTGACTGGTTTCACTCTGATGTGAACATTTTTGCATAGCTGCATAACATAATTTGAATATGCTCCATAAAGCTTTGATTAGATTAAAATGTTTTTGGTAAAGATTTATGCACTGTTTGTACAAACATTTAGAGAGCTGGGAAACAACAAAGGGCAAGTAGGTAGCAAGAAAAGAGATAGTTTATGGACATCAAATTAAGTATCAGTAAACAATTTAAAGTTGTAGCCATTATTTTAAAAACACTCTTGATTTTGTAGTCTGATGTACTTTTCCTTTTATATAGAATTAGATATCTTTGTTAGGAGAAAATAACTGGTCAGAATATTTCCCACTTCCCAAGCAAATGACATGGAGTGGTGTCTCTAGCCATTTCCAATAGCTTAATAGTTAAAACATCAGTATAGTGTCATGTAAACTAATAAGCTGCCCTGTAGTGGTATATGCATGTGACAGGTCAGTCCTTTAATACGTTGGATTTATCATTATGAACTGTAATGTGGAGAGAAAAGCTTAATGAGGAATTTGTTAGATCAAGGTCTTCTGTAATATAACTCCACTTAAACTAATGGAGTTACAGAAAAAAAAATAATTTGTCTAATGTTCCCAACTATTTAACCATGCAATCTACCTGCCAAAAAAGTCTGTCTGAAGTATTTCACATTCCATTTCATAAAAACAGTTTCTTTACTGGAATTCATTAAAGATTTGTGCTTTCTGGAAATTACAGTAGTTCTGTCTGATTAGATATGACAATTTATGATTGTTTCCTTACTAACTGAATTTGTCTCTAACCAAAGAGTTGAATTAGTTATCTGAAAATTAATAGAATTTGATTCTATAATGAGGTCTTTAACTGGTTGTAGTTGAAGTACATAATAAACATACCAGTGAAATCTGTATTGTAATACGAATGAAACTGAGCAAGAATGACTGAAGATTGCAGCACCAGTAAAATATAACAGAGTTCACTATTAATCCCTATAGGGGACATGAATCTATGTAATAAATTTATGTGCCATATGTATAGACCATGGGAAAAATGTGTGTGCAGTAAACTACACATGGTCTTAAAGCTTTAACATCTGTACTGCTCTTCATAATAGTAAGATGTATATTTTGATAGCTGTAACCTTTGAGCTACTAAAAAAACTTGCTCTGAAGTTTATTCTTCTTGTTTCATTTCCATTCTATGAGCCTTTTTGCACATGGGTCTCCTTACAGAATGTTGTCTTGTAGATGTTACAGGGATGAATGGGCAGATGCTATCTGTAAGTGTTGTAGCTAAAGAAAGCAGTGAATGGCCTTCCAGGGAGCCTAAATCCCTTTATGATCAATAGCATTGTTTAAATTTGTCAGAGAAAATGAAACAGATAGTCTGAACCTTCATCAGAAGAAACTGAGTTCTTTTTAAACAGCTTCCTATTGCTCAGCCTCTGAGGATTTTATTATTTTCCCCCTTTCCACTTCTTTTAAAGCAGATTATGTTTGACTTGTGATATGACTCCTTGTCAGTAGTAAGTAATTGGGGAGCAAAAATGTTTCCCTTTATTTTGCATGATTCCTTTTCCCAAAGGCCCTTCCTGCCTCAAACAAGGAGAACAAACTAGAGACCCAATATGAGTTGTTAACCGAAAATGCAAGGATTAAAAAAAATGCCCAAGGTTATCTTCTAATAACTCACCTGTCATGTGTTGTGACTATACATCTCGCTTTCACAGTGCAACCTGCTGTAATGCTATTTGTTAGTTTGTCTTGAAGAATTTTAGTTGTTTGTTGCCATATTAGACGCCTACGGTACACTCTATAAGGAAAGCAATACACAATATACTATACATCTTCTAGTTTTAGGCTAGTACTCATAACAGTGTTTATAAATAAAATGAAGGTTTTAATGTTCTTCACTGGACCAAGCAGAGAAGCTTTGCCATGTCAAAATAATAATATAATAACATTTTAATTCAACAAACACTTTTCCCTCACCCTAGCTTAACTCGTGATAGTCTTTATCATCTTTACAATCTCCCCACAAATGCCTTTGAAAATTGAAGGGGAAATTAATGAGCTACTTTACTGCATGACCTTGACACAGTACCTGATTCATAAAAGAAAAATAAATCCAGCATTTCATTTATGGGTTATTAATGATGGGCAAATCTGCAGAAGGCTCAAAGGTTCAGCATGGATAAGCATTCAAGAGTTTGGATGTTTATTCAGACTCTCTGAAATTCTTGATTCATTACTGTAAGCTATTCATGAAGCATCATGAAGCCGTGTGAGAGCAGCTTTCACCAAAGCGTTTTATCATTCCCAGTTCCAATCCCACCTGGAAACTAAATAGAGAAAGAATTGGTTTTTAAAAATCAGAAATGTTCACAAACCTCAAAAGGGCTTGATTTGGATTTTGGTTATAGTTCAGATTTGCTTCGTGACCATTTTTATATTGTCTAACAAGTTGGCTTGTCTATTGTTCACATTACTTTCTCTTTCTCACATTATTAACACCCATTTATGGAAACTAAATAGGTAACTCAAGTGAAAACATACTGTGTATAATCCAATCTCTGCTATGCATCTCAAGGATAGGCAAGTCCCCTCCAAATAAGACTGATCAGATCAGATGGAATGATAAAGCAGATCCACAGATTTAACACAGAAAATTTGGATGTTCCAAAAAGAAAAGTGATAAAGCAGAGAAGGGGTTGAGGTTGGGCTACCTTTATTTTCATTAAACAAATCTCCTAACTGTTTGCATTGGGTAATCACTGTGTACTCAGTGCAACACCAACTAAACAGACATTCGCAAGAAATGGTCCGCAGATATCCACATCACATCCCCAGATGTGGATATCCCCAGATATAATGCAGATATCCATGAATTTGCAGGGCTCAATACTATTCTCTCTACAGTTTTTACAAGAAAAATGTTAGACAGAATGGACATTGTTATTGTTTCAGGTTTGAGACGTGATCCAAATGCACATGTTGACACGATTCCCCTTTCCCTATTTTTCTTTTTGTCAGTGATAAATCTTTTATAATAGCAAATGAAAAGTGGAAAAGAAACTTTAAAATACAAGACTGAGGATAAGAGACAGCTTATCTTACTGCATGTCATATGCCATCTCCCCTCCTTGAAATTACCATAACCATTACTTGAGCTTATACCATTCAAGCACAGTGGTTTCTACTAAAGTCCATATTTGCCAGCTATCTCCACACAGTAGTACCTGAGATCCCACAGTTAATTTCTATTCAGCATATCTGATGTAACTGTGATGATAATAGGTGATTTTTTTTTTTTGCAGCAGCTGCGAGAATAAATTGAGCATATGACTGACAGTATATGGTCACAAGTAAATGTCACCCCTTCCTCCCTCCTTCCCTTCTAACTAGATTTTACATTAGGTAATTTGTACATTTCAATGGATTATTCTGATTTCTGGGAACCTGAAACCACTATACCCCAGCTGTAGGGTGTTAGAACGGGACCACAAAACTGAAAGTTTGGACTTCAGGCAGGAGAGCAGTTCACTAGAAACCTCAGCCAATGAAAGTATTGTCATGTCAGAAACCTGGGATTTTGAACAGCCTTGGACTTACTGCCTCCTGAGCGTTTGCCCTTGCAAAGTAAAATCCATGTGGCTTTCATTATTGCTAATAAGAGTCCCGTGGATAAAATGCTGCAAGAAAGCTTTGGAACTCTACCCTGGGCACACTGCAGAGCAAAACAGATTACTATTATTTACAGTGGGTCAATTCTGTATTTCTTCTGCTCTCAGTGGGTAATATTTATTTGCCCAAAGAATCCAGTTGGTTTCAATGGGACTGCTTACATAAGGAAATGCTGCCAATTGCAAATTGACTAAAAGAACTGAGCCATATATGAGCCACTCTAAGGAGAAATAATCTGACTCTTGACTATATAAACCATTCCATTTAATAACAGAGCACTTCCCCCAAACCAGCATTTGTCTTTCAGACTTAGTTATGTGGCTCATTTAGCCCCCAGGCCTCCGCATATTTAGGTGTGTGGGTATATTACTTATGTGAATAATCCCATTTAAGTCTCTGGCTACATTCAGAGTACACTGAAATCAAAAGGAAGACTCAGGTTGATGTCAGTGTGTTTTAGATGAAGCTGAAGGAGATTACACAAGTGAGTAAAGCGTGTGTAGGACTGGGACCAACATATTTCCAATCATACCTCATTTATCGGTGATTGTAGGGGAACTACACATTCAATATCCTCCTCAAATATATATGGAACAGATTTGTAAGGCCTTGATCATTTCAAATATATATATATATATATATATATACACACACACACCTGTCTCTCAGCCACATTAGACTACACACATATATTTTATGAATCAGGTCTGGGATCTTTAACATCTTGACCAATTCGTTTGCTGCAGTTTCATAGGGTTATCTCTTTGATTTGCAATGTAAATAATAAGGTATATCTGCTGTTTTATTATACAAATATATGTCCTGTGAACTGCTTCTTTTTAAAATGTTCTGGCTATGTCATATTTTAATTGCAATGCCATCATGCAGCCTGGGTTTAATGTATAAATGTATCTGTAGAGCATGATTTAAATTCCTATATTTTGCAACATCAGTTATATTTTATTTTTGTTCTTTAAAATGGATGCATCTCAAAATCTGTCCAGTAACAAAAATGTTTTTTATTGTGTCTAGAAAATATTTTCCCTTCTCTAATAGTACAGGTATAGGGACCAATATTCCTAAATGAGGTGAACAAATATATCTATTGTCAATAGCGATTTGAGATTAGAAGTACATGTACAAGTATGTAAACATTTATACAGTTAATCAAGGCCTCTAATGTATCTTCCTTGCTTTTCATGCAACAATATCTTTTAATCATTTGGTATACTTTTTATTTGTAACTAATATCTGTGAGTCATACACAATGTAAATAGCATGTTTCATTATGCAAAATTTCTAGGTATTTACAGATTACAAAAAAAGATGAATTTGTATATGAAAAAAATTGACAGTAGATCTGAATGACATAAAATAAAGTGGTGATGACTGTTGTGTGAGCTATTTATACTGTTTATTTCTAAATTGTCTGTTAAAGAAAAAACTTTTATTTGCCTTTTAATGTCCAACTAGTTATTTACAGTATATTTACATCAATAAAATATTCAAAAATTTATTAAAAGTCATGATGAATCATTAACATTTTCCTTCTGCCTGTTTATAATGGTCCTGTAAAAAAGCAGAGTTTTAAAAAACTAAATAAAAAACCCTCTCAAATTCACTAGAAGTATTACATAAACAACCCCAGAGGCCAGACTTCACAGACAGTGAATGTTGCTAACCAATGAACTAGCAAAGATTGTAAGGATATGATAAAAAAATCCCATAAATAAAACATCATATTTTGATAACTTTGCTGTTATTTTAATTTGTTCTGTGTGATAGGTCTTTATTGTATGGTCTCTAGGAGATGACTTACTTGCTGCGCACGTCTCCAACAAAACCTCGTCTTTAATAGTAGGTAAGGATTTCACTTAAGAAATCGTCTCCACCCAGTGAAGGGGGAGTGAGGAATTACTCCTCATATGTCACCAGTGCTTCTTCATTCAGGTAACATTCTTTTCCTAAAAAATATAGTTGAGCTTCTTCAGATGGGGTTGCGTAATATGTAAAGATTTGAGAATCCAGATTACTTAAAATACTGGACCATTTTTTTTCTCTTACCTTGTCAACTACAGTGAGTGGTGAATGGAAGTAAAATACTTTTTGCTAGTAGAATTCACACATCAGTTTGTAGGTTAGATGTACAGTATTTGGTCACACATTTCTCTCACACTAATATAAATCGAGTAGCTGATAAAAATATGGAGAAATTAAATTTTTTTCATTTCGTTGTAAAAGTAGAATCTGGTCTATTATTTACAAGTCCAATGCAAACTTCTGTACAGATACTTACCAGTTAGTACTGGATCTAGCCTACTATATCTGTTATTCTCTTCTAAGCCTTTCTTGAAAAAAGTATAAAAATTGGAGCAAACGACATGGTTATATTCTGGGACATGGACTGATAACAAGTGTAGGCTATATCAAATAGAATTGATCAAATTCACATTACTTTGTGTGTTTAAAGTTGGAACTAAGATGCATTGGAACTTAGACCTAAACTTTTTCAGACGTCAGACCTCTAGTGTTGTGAAATCCTAATTTCCAATGATAACTGTTAGTAGCAAATTAAGATGATTAAAACCCTCCAAGCAGACAGTGGCTATAACTAACAATGTTAGAAAGGCATTATGACATTAAAAGTAAACAACAGTTTGTATATAAATTGCAGCATAACAGAAAACATTTTAAGCACTGTTCTCTTGACAGCGTTTTTACATAGGGTTCAGACATACCTGTCTAGAATTAAGGGATTTAGTAGGATGTTGGGAGAGAATGTGTGTTTTGGTTGATGCTACAATGACATTTACTTTTGGAATTTTCTAGTGAGCAGGAGACGAGAGGTTAAGTCTGGGGCCCAGATGAAAAAAAGAAAAAAATGCATCTTAATCAAACATATGTGCGAAAATACATCTAGGTATCAATGCTAACTCCTTGGTATTAGTGCAAAGGAAGCTAACATACTATAATTTCAGTAATGCCAGTATGCCTAAGTATGTTACATATTCTCTTTTTCTGTTATAATTTTCCAGTAACCAAGCTGAATGCATTCCTTGCTCTATTCAATTTTTGTGACACCATTTTTAAAGAATATATAATAACTAGTGTTGGACAGAAAGCTTTAATCAACAGTTTTCTATCAAAGAATGCTATTTTAGAAAAAAAAATATTTGGTGGGAACATCTCTATTCTGACATTTTAAAAGTTTTGGAACAATTCAAAATCAGAATGGACTGCTTTGATTTCACTTTTACAGTATAGTTTATAAAAGTCAAAACAAAATGAAATATTTTCATTTTAATTTCTGATCAATTTGATGTTTCTGACTGGAAATATTTTGGAATTTCCATTCTGCAGCAAATTTCTAAATTTGGGATCCCAATTTGGGATCAAAATAAAATTTGAAATGTGAAAATTTCCCACAAGATTGATTTTATGTTACAAGCAGTTCAAATAGTAACATTTCAGTGTTGCACTCAAGCTTTTTCTATTCTTTCACAGATATTAATGGTAATATTTTAGGTGACATAATTATGATCAATACCTGTGATGCAGAATTTATACGGGGGTGATCCAAGGAAAATAAACTACAAGGAAAATATGCTCCGAACAGTGCTGGTAGCTGTAATGTGATCTAAAATATATCATGAAACTGATACACACTAAAAACTACACATATTTACACTGAGAATTAATAGCCTTTTATTTGGATAGATAGTGAAGGAGTCTTCTCCAAGATACAATGATATGCATCCAAAACCAGTAGTATCTGGTCTGAAGGCTGGGACTATAACAATATTTAAAAGGGAACTGGATAAGTTCATGGTGGCTAAGTCCATAAATGGCTATTAGCCAGAAAGGGGTTAAGAATGGTGTCCCTAGCCTCTGTTTATCAGAGGATGGAGACGGATGGCAGGAGAGTGATCACTTGATCATTGCCTGTTAGGTTCACTCCCTCTGGGGCACCTGGGCACTGGCCACTGTCGGTAGACAGATACTGGGCTAGATGGACCTCTGGTCTGACCCAGTACGGCCTTTCTTATGTTCTTATGTTCTTATCTCATTTTCATGTGACCAAAAAAAATTCTATTCACTGGAAAAAAAAAAAAACTAACAAGGTAAGATTCATAAATAGATTTTTTTTAAAAAATTTCAGGATCAATTGACCAAATGTATTTGTGGTCTAACTCCATTAACTTCAGTGGAGTTAAAACTCCAATGATTTTGGCCTATTAAGTGTCCTTTGCTGCGTAAGGTTTCAATCGTGGCATCTGCTACCAAGAAAAATGTAACTACTTCTTTATTCAGAATTGTTCTGGAAAACCATTTCCAGGTTCTTAATAATTTTAGCACCTGGAAGTTAGCTGTGGGAAGAATTAGAGTTGGAGGATAATGTATCTAGATCAAGAGGCCATGAAAAAAACAGTTTAACGTCTTCATCCATTTGGCCCCAGTAACTGAAGAGTACAATGCATTAGAAGATCCCAAACTCTCGTGTCAAATTACCCATGGAGAAGATTCTTCTTAAATGAGGATAATTAATGAAAATGGTGATCCTGGCAGCAGCCACCATAGCCTTTCACTTTACTCTAGCCCTCTGCCCTTCTTAACCAGAATATGATAATAGAGAAAAGAGACTGTTGGTTTGTTTGATATCTGGGTAAGCAATATTTTAGACTTCTCAAACACGTCTTTGAGAGAGAGCCTGTGAATGTGAGTGGATAACTGAGGATTTCTTGCAATTTTTCATTGAAGTCAGGGAAATGAAACTGTTTTGATTTTTCACTCTAGAAAGCATCCTATCACTGAGGAAATTGTTTTACTTAAGAGATTGATAAACTACAACTTGAGCAACCATAGCTCTTTGTCAAAAGGTGCAAGAGCTTCACAGGAGATTGCCTACAATGGCATGTGACCTCCCTGTGGGTGCGTCTACACTTACAAATTAAGTCGATTTAAGGAGGCTTAAATTGACTTAAAATACTCCGCATCTACACTGGGCTTTCCTTAAGTTGACTTAAGCTGCTCCTTAAGTCGGATTAAGGAAAAGTTAGTTCAAATTAATAACACCTAGTTTTAATTCAAACTAGCACTTAAATTGACTTTATTAAATCGACTTAAGCCAGTGGAGATGGGGATTAGCGCCTTGGTGGATCTTATTAAGTCGACTTAATAAGGTCGAAAAGGGGCCACATCTAAACTTGAAAAGTTAAGTCGACTTTTGTTAAGACAACCATTGTCTCCTGCTGCTGAAGTCTGGCACTCCGAGCTCCGGTGCTCCATCCAGTGGCTGAAGCCAGGAAACCTGAGCCTTGTCCCCCGCTGGGCCCTGGAGTTGTTACTGCATGTTGGGGGTGTGGTAGGCCTCAGAAAGAAAAAGGTTGAGAACCCCTATTCTAGACCTTGATATTTCACTATCTTTTAGAATAGCTAATTTAGAAGTTACACACATAAGTATAGCCACATATTTTTTTTAAAAAGGGTAGCTCTTTTTAAGACTCAGCCTGATCAGCTTATTGAAGGGTTGCTATGATGAGATTGTTTACAATGGCATGTGGCCTCGCTATGATTGCTATAACAAATAGCCCAATGGCTGGGGATGGGGCACAAGCTTGTGACAGCGCTGACTTCCTACCCAGAGTTCTTTCCCAGGGGTCTGGCTGGTGGGGCTTGCCAACATTCTCAGGGTCCAACTGACTGCTGTATTTAGGGTCAGGAAGAAATTTTCTTCTGGGTTAGATTGACAGAGACCCTGGGGTTTGGGTGTGCTCTGCATCATGGGTCACTTAAAGGCTTAAACTAGAGTAAATGGTGGATTCTCTCTGTAACTTGAAGTCTTTAAATCATGATTTGAGTAGTAACTCAGCTTCAGGTATGTTAGAGGGGTGGGTGAGTGAGTGTCTGTGTGCAAGAGGTCAGACTACATGATCATGGTGGTGCTTTCTGGACTTAAAGGCTCTGAGTCTAAGAGTCGCATAGAGAATTATTATGAACAACTGGAATTTTATGTAGAAAAGATAATTTATCAAGTGATTTGATATTGTAAACATGTGTAAAATTTAGCAGCAAGAAAAACAGAACTGATCTGATCTTTTTTAACTTGACTTTAAAAACTTCTGCATGACTGTGTGGATGACTTATATTTGGAATTTTCCTTTATATATTGGGTGTCCTTGCCAACTATGTTCCCCCTCCCCCCACCCCACCCAGCCCGTATTATACACGCCCTATATTTTCTATTTCTCGTACAATGTTGTTTATTACATTTAAGAAAATCAGTAAACTCCATGATGCATAACCCAGCAGGCAGCTTGTGCTATGGCAGTAGTGACAAATCAGCTAATACAGTGGCATTTCAGTAGTCTGTTGTGAGCTGTCCCTGCTTCTTGTGTGAATTTGGAAATGAGAGGGATCACATGCCATGGTGACCATGTGGAAAACTTACTGTAATGTTCACTAGCAGAGAAGATGGGTTGAATTTTTCTCTTGGTTATGCCAGTGGCATTCAATTGGCCTTCAATGTATTTGTCAGAACCGTGGCCCCAGTTCTGCAACTGGTAGCAGGTGGATAGGCTACTCAATTCCTGCAGAGTTCACTGAAGTCAGTGGGGATCTGCGTGGTGCAGCAGTCTACCAATGTACCATCAATTTAGGATTTGGCCCACAGCCAAATAACTTACTTTGGCAACTATAGCAGTGGTCACTTATAACCTAGTCTCCTTCACTTTCCCCATGCATTGGCTTTTCTTCAATTTCAGGACTGCAAATCACACCTTTCATCTGCTTTTTTCCCCTCACATTTTTACCATGGAAAACAGCAAGGTGAGTCATACTCTATTTTCAGGCTAGGATTCTCTCTTGAGTCCAGGAAAGTAATACAGCATCCAGATCCATAATCCACTTTATTTTGGAGAAGTCACCTTTAGGATTCCAGCACGAGAGAGAAGATGGTTGTATTTACTGCTTTTCTCCTTCAGTGAGCTGGAACTATCAGGCATTGTGTTAGTCATGATGGCTGTGTTTCTATTGATTCCTCTCAATTGTGTTTGCAAAGGCTGACCACCACAGGCAATAACCACCTTTGGCAGAGAACTCCTCACATGTCTGAACACCCTCCTCCAGCCTCTGTTGCGGTGTTTGCTGTTTTCCTACCTGATGCCAGTGTATGTCATCACAGAGATGATCACAGAGAACACCCCCTTCTACCACATCACAGGATCTTGTAGCTGGTAGACCAGCAGTTTCTATTGTGCTAATGTAGAGTCCAGGGCCCAGGAATTCATATGGCAGAGGAAAGGATGCAGAATAACAGCCTGGACAGAATAAACTAGGAGCCAGAGGCTTTCTTACTAAGGTGCAAAGACATATGACCAATACACTGAATGCAGTAGGCATTCCTCCTGCATCTTCACTTAGCTCTAATCCACCAACATAAACATCACCACCAGAAGACAAGAAGCACAGTGGGTTCAATTCTGAATCACTGCCATAGATTTCTTCATCTACATTTTCTTATTAGGTTAAGAGTTACAGACAGACCTCTTACTCAGCTCTCTGGAGTCCACTTTTTCTATTGGATGGTATTTGCAACATCTATGTTTTCTCGTTCATTTCAGACTGGTTGCTAAGTAAAAGTGGACATTCAAGGATACTTTGTAAGGTCATCAGAGAGCATTGCTGGAGCCATTGAGATTGCAGCATTCCCGAACATTCAACAGAGAGCTGGACTGATATCTCCAAATGGAGACTCAGCACATGTAGAGAATTGGGGGACACTTGCATTTTTCAGGTTTTCCCTGAGAATTGCTTGCATATTCTGACATATCCCAAGCATTGGGTTTCCATAGGCAACATTCACCATATAATGTACAGCATACACCATACAAAGAGAAGAGTTTGATTGTTAGGTTAAGAAAACTCAGTGTTCTTCCTAACAGAATAGTGCCACACATGATACATGTTTGCTGTATTGTTATAGCCAGGTCAGCCCCAGGATCTTTGGCTATGTCTACACTTGTTAATTTAGAATCATAGAATCACAGAATAATAGGGATGGAAGGGACCTCACGAGGTCATCTAGTCCAACCCCCTGCTAAAAAGCAGGACTACTCCCACTAAATCACCCCAGCCAGGGTTTTGTCTAACCGAGCCTTAAACATCTCCAAAGATGGAGACTCTACCACCTCCCTAGGTAACCCATTCCAATGCTTCACCACCCTCCTAGTGAGAAAGTTTTTCCTAATATCCAAACTTGACTTCCCCAGCTTTAATTTGAAACCATTGCTCCTTGTTCTGTCCTCTGTTACCATCGAGAATAGGCTACCTCCCTCTTCTTTGGAGCACCCCTTCAAGTAGTTGAAGGTTGCTATCAAATCTCCCTTCAGTCTTCTCTTCTGTAGACTAAATAAGCCTAGTTCCTTCAGTCTCTCCTCATAAGTCATGTGCCCCAGCCCCCTAATCATTTTTGTTACCCTCCGCTTTACTCTTTCTAATTTGTCCACATCCTTTCTGTAGTGGGGAGCCCAAAACTGGACACAGTATTCCAGATGCGGCCTGACCAGTGTCGAATAGAGGGGAATTATCACATCCCTCGATCTGCTGGCAATACTCCTACTGATGCAGCCTAATATGCCATTGGCCTTTTTCACAACAAGGGCACACTGTTGGCTCATATTCATCTTCCCGTCCACCATAACCCCCAGGTCCTTTTCTACAGCACTGCTACTTAGCCGATCGGTCCCCAGCCTGTAGCAGTGCATGGGATTTTTTCATCCTAAGGGAAGGACTTTGCACTTGTCTTTGTTGAACCTCATGAGGTTTCTTTCAGCCCAGTGTTCCAATTTGTCCATGTCTCCCTGGATCCTGTCCCTGCCCTCCAGAGTATCTACTATTCCCCCCAACTTGGTGTCATCCACAAACTTACTAAGCACGCAGTCTATTCCATCATCAAGATCATTAATG
>ML686135.1:2568572-2586758 GCA_007922175.1 Pelusios castaneus | reverse complement strand
AGTGCTCCACCCCTGCTCCCATCCCACCCTCCGTTGTGGTAAAGAACGGCTATGCAGCACTACAGACAGAAGATGATATGGAAGAGGAGAAGCCGTGCACCCCCGAGGTTGGGAGGATCACAACCATTACACCCAGGAGAAAACGTCGGGTTGTGGTGGTTGGTGACTCTCTTCTGAGGGGGACGGAGGCACCCATCTGTCGCCCAGATAAGGCTTCTCGGGAGGTATGCTGCCTGCCAGGCGCCCGTATCCGAGACGTTACGGAGGGATTGTCGAGAATCATCCATCCCTCTGACTACTACCCCATGCTACTCATCCATGTGGGAACCAATGATACTGCGAGAGGTGACCCTCTGCAGATCAAAGGTGACTACAGGGCTCTGGGAGCACGGGTGAAGGAGTTCGGTGCACAGGTGGTGTTCTCCTCGATCCTCCCGGTCAAGGGTAGGGGACAGAGCAGAGACAGATGCATCCTGGAGGTGAATGCCTGGCTGCGGAGATGGTGTTACCAGGAGGGCTTTGGCTTCCTCGACCATGGGGTGCTGTTTCAGGAAGAAGGACTGCTAGGCAGAGACGGACTCCACCTATCCAGGAAGGGAAAGAGCATATTTGGAAGCAGACTGGCTAACCTGGTAAGGAGGGCTTTAAACTAGGTCCGAAGGGGGAAGATGACCAAGACCCACAGGTAAGTGAAACTGAGGGAAACCTGGGGGAAGGGATGGAACTTGGGGGATGCTGGGCCTGTAACAGCAGGAATAAAAGAGGGGGTAGTTGGAACTGGGGGCTGGGGTCAAATAATTGTTTTTTCTTTTCCTGATAAAGTCATAATACCTCAGGCGAGTGGGGAAGGAGGACACCGGGAGAAATTGCAAGGGGGAAGATGCGACAGGAGGGAGAATCGACAGGGCAAAGTAGGGCAATGGGCCCGGTATCTTAGGTGCCTGTACACAAATGCGAGGAGCCTGGGAAACAAGCAGGACGAATTGGTAGTACTGGCACAGACAAGGAACTATGATATAATTGGAATAACAGAAACGTGGTGGGATAACTTGCATGACTGGAGCACTGCCATGGATGGATATAAATTGTACAGGAAGGACAGGCAGGGAAAAAGGGGGGGAGGAGTAGCGTTATATGTAAAAGAGCTGTATGACTGCTCGGAGCTCCACTATGAAAGTGGAAGCAAGATGGTTGAAAGTTTGTGGGTTAAGTTTAGGGGAGAATGCAACAAGGGGGATGTTGTGGTGGGTGTCTGCTACAGACCGCCAGACCAGAAAGAGGAGGTGGATGAGGCGTTCTATGGACAATTAACAGAAGTTTCCAGATCGTCGCAGGCCCTGGTTCTTATGGGGGACTTCAATTATCCTGATGTCTGCTGGGAAGATAATACAGCAGTGCACAGGCAATCCAGGAAGTTTTTGGAGAATATTGAAGACAACTTCCTAGTACAAATGCTGGAGGAACCAACTAGGGGCCTTGCACCTCTAGACCTATTGCTCACAAACAGAGAAGAATTGATCGGGGAAGTAGAAGTAAATGGCAACCTGGGCAGCAGCGACCATGAGATGGTAGAGTTCAGGATCCTGATCAATGGCAGGAAGGAAAGAAGCAGAACACACACCATGGACTTCAGAAAAGCAGATTTTGGCTCCCTTAGGGAGCTGATGGGCAGGGTCCCATGGGAAGCTGATCTGAAGGGGAAAGGTGTCCAAGACAGCTGGCTGTATTTTAAAGAAACCCTGTTAAAGGCACAGGAAGATAACATTCCGATGTGCAGAAAGAACAGCAAATGTGGACGGCGACCAGCGTGGCTTAGCAGGGAACTCTGCGGGGAGCTGAAACATAAAAGGGAAGCTTACAAGAAGTGGAAGCTTGGACAGATGACAAGAGAGGCATATAAAGATATTGCTCGGGACTGCAGGGATCAAATCAGAAAGGCCAAAGGACAATTGGAGTTGCAGCTAGCAAGAGATGTGAAGGATAACAGAAAGGGGTTCTATAAGTATATCAGCAACAAGAAAAGGATCAGAGGTGGTGTAGGTCCCTTACTGAATGGGGCAGGCATCCTCGTGGAGGATGATGCGGAAAAGGCTGAAGTACTCAATGCTTTTTTTACTTCAGTCTTCACAGGGCGGGCCAGCTCCCAGGCTACTACACGGGGTAACGCGGACTGGAGAGAAGAGTGGCCCTCGGTGATGGAAAGTCAGGTTAGGGAACACTTAATGAAATTGGATGTGCACAAGTCCATGGGGCCGGATGAACTGCATCTGAGGGTGCTGAGGGAGTTGGGGGAAGTGATTGCAGAGCCGCTGGCCATTATCTTTGAGAACTCGTGGCGAACGGGGGTGGTCCCGGAGGACTGGAAAAAGGCAAATATAGTACCTATCTTTAAGAAAGGGAAAAAGGAGGATCCGGGGAACTACAGACCAGTCAGCCTCACCTCAATCCCTGGGAAAATCATGGAGCAGGTCCTCAAGGAATCCATCCTGAAACACTTGGAGGAAAATAGAGTGATCAGGAACAGTCAACATGGATTCACCAAGGGCAAATCGTGCCTGACCAACCTGATTTCCTTCTATGATGAGATGACTGGATTTGTGGATGCGGGAAGAGCCGTTAATGTGGTTTACCTTGACTTTAGCAAGGCTTTTGATACGGTTTCCCACAGCATTCTCGTCGGCAAGTTAAGGAAGTATGGGTTGGACGAGTGGACCGTAAGGTGGATCGAAAACTGATTAGATCAACGGGCTCAGCGGGTAGGAATCAATGGCTCGATGTCTGGTTGGCAACCGGTAACGAGTGGAGTGCCCCAGGGGTCGGTCCTGGGGCCGGTTCTATTCAACATCTTCATTAATGATCTTGATGATGGAATAGACTGCGTGCTTAGTAAGTTTGCGGATGACACCAAGTTGGGGGGAATGGTAGATACTCTGGAGGGCAGGGACAGGATCCAGAGAGACTTGGACAAATTGGAACACTGGGCCGAAAGAAACCTCATGAGGTTCAACAAAGACAAGTGCAAAGTCCTGCACTTAGGACGGAAAAATCCCATGCACTGCTACAGGCTGGGGACCGATCAGCTAAGTAGCAGCGCTGTAGAAAAGGACCTGGGAGTTATGGTGGACGGGAAGACGAATATGAGCCAACAGTGTGCCCTTGTTGCCAAAAAGGCCAATGGCATATTAGGCTGCATCAGTAGGAGTATTGCCAGCAGATCGAGGGATGTGATAATTCCCCTCTATTCGACACTGGTCAGGCCGCATCTGGAGTACTGTGTCCAGTTTTGGGCTCCCCACTACAGAAAGGATGTGGACAAATTAGAAAGAGTCCAGCGGAGGGCAACAAAAATGATTAGGGGGCTGGGGCACATGACCTATGAAGAGAGACTGAAGGAACTAGGCTTATTTAGTCTACAGAAGAGAAGACTGAGGGGAGATTTGATAGCAACCTTCAACTACTTGAAGGGTTGCTCCAAAGACGAGGGAGCTAGGCTGTTCTCGAGGGTAACAGAGGACAGAAGAAGGAGCAATGGTTTCAAATTACAGCTGGGGAGGTCAAGGTTGGATATTAGGAAAAACTTTCTCACTAGGAGGGTGGTGAAGCATTGGAATGGGCTATCTAGGGAGGTGGTAGAATCTTCATCTTTGGAGATTTTTAAGGCTCGGTTAGACAAAACCCTGGCTGGGATAATTTAGGGGGAGTGGTCCTGCTTTTTAGCTTGGGGTAGGACTAGATGACCTCGTGAGGTCCCTTCCAACCCTATTATTCTATGATTCTATGATTCTCAAGCCGCCACCAGCTTGAGCTCCGCTCCTGTGGAGCCGCCTGGGCTTCTCGGGTCCCGAGCGGCAGCCACAGCTGTTCAGGCCCCATGGATGGCTGCCTTAAAGCTGCCGCCCAGGCTTCTCGGGTCCCGAGCAGCTGGGGCTGCCACTGTGGACCAAGAAACCTGGGCGGCTGCTTTAAAACTGCTAACCAGGCTTCTTCAGTCCCAATCGGCAGCCGCCGCCGCTCGGGACCCTGGGCGGCTGCTTTAAAGCTGCCACCCTGGCTTCTTGGGTCCCGAGTGGTGTGCCTGCTGCTAGAGACCTGGAAAGCCTTGAGCCCCACTGCCAGCCCAAAGGCTGGCTCCTGCAGTGCACGGTGGGCTATGTGCCCACCACGCACTCTCCTTCTAATGAAAATTCAAAGGAGCGTGTGCTCCTTTTCATTAAAAGGAGTACTGTGTGGGCAGGGGAAAGTGTTACAGTTACACTGCTTTGCTTGTCCCGCAACAACTCATTGTGGGACAGGTCTGTAGTGTGTTCATGGCCTAAGATGCATCCAGAGATAGGTGCAACAAATGTTGGCTGGCTTGAAGAAAACAAAAGGGAACATCCTTTCAGTTCTTTCACCCCTGTGTAGGGCAAGGGCCTCTCCTGGCTCATGGACTGATGTCCTGTGGAGGTCTTGGCTGACTCTAAGTTATTGGCACCAGTCTGTCCTCTACAGGGTGGAACTGTCTGACCAGTCACTGAATCCCACTGCTGTTCAAAGTCTCCCTTTGTAGGGGCTGGGAACTAAGCAGTCATTCTCTGAGCTGCTCTGCTTCTCTCTCTTCTCTTCTTCTGCTTCTCTAAAGCAAAAGCTCCTAAAGTGAAACAAAACCTAAGTTCCTCTCACTGAGTTAGATTGTCCCCACCCACTGAGGGACTGAGCAGTTCTGGTTCCTCACTGGCCCAGCAATCACCCATAAATCATCCATTCAGAACCCTCCCTTATGGCTTTGCCAGGAATTTCCAGTCTATTTTGTCTCTGCCCCGCACTCTAACCAGGCTGGGAAATGGTGTCTAGAGACTCTGGAGTCAATGTTGTCCACAGGGCAGGCCCTGTAGAGGCTCAGTTAAGCTATTCCAGGAGCTGACAGACTCCAAAGTGGATTACACCTATTTAAATATCTTGGGTTGAGTTTACAATGAGGAAGGCAAGGGCAAGGCTCTGAAGTGCTGCACCATAGTGTAATTAATAGTTTGTGTCACAAATGCCAAGTACCCAGTACCCATCTTATGCTTCCTGAAGAACCTAGGACCATACAGGAGCCACAATAGTGGGATGTGCCTGACTCCTAGTGTTTGCATAATCACAGGCCACATGAGAAGTTGTTGTTTATTTAGAGACATGAGCATCATGCTTATGTTCCCTAAGTGGTTCCTAATGCCTTTCTTTCCATCTAACTACCATATTTATCCATAGGACTCCCACTGACTTCAATGGGCTTTGGATCAGGGCCTTCCCAGGATTGTAGGAGAAGTCTGTGGCATGCTGGGAAGTGAATGGAGGAATCCTGCTCCCCACTTCTGTGCCTTAAGCTCCTGTCCTAAATGTTATTCCTTTATACCTTCTGAGTCCTCAGGAAGGCCTGAACTTCAGTAGCAGAGTTATTTAATTGGACAAAGACACAGAGTGCTATATCGTAGTGTTGGGTGTGAACAAGATGTACACATTTGAGCAGAGAAATGAGGTGGAGGCAGAGCAAAACTGCCAATTGCAGGCTCCACGATAGCATCTTGTTCAAACTTCCAAGGAACTACTGCAGCACATTTTTGTCTGTTTATGCTGCTCCAACATATTAAATCCTTTGGGCTCTTCTTTCTGTCTCTTCTGGGTTTTTGCTTACTTGAGTGTGCTTTGTTGATCTGCTAACCTTATTATTAGAGGCAAAATAAATTTTCAGTGAGCTGTGAAAGACAGCACTCCGCAGGCATAAACAACACAGGACCACTCAGTGCACTGGGAGGTATGTGTTTCTTTTGAATAGTCTGCCTTTGTTTACACTGATAAGGAAAATTCTGGTCATCCAGAAATTGTGCGGTTGTGAAATTATGCTTTGGCTATAGAATAAGCAAATATAAACAAAGGTAGAGGTGGAAGAAATGTTATAATGTGCAGGAAAATAAATGGCATTTGAAAAATAATGATGGATGCTGGATTTTTATTTTGTTTTGCATCTGTTTAAGCAAACCTCTGTTCTCGACATGTATATTAGATAGCAACAGGCCAGTGCTCTGTTGCCATCTTCATCGGTTCTTCTTAATAGGAAAAATCTGCAAAGAAACTTAACACAACAAATCTTGCTGTGGATGAATAGAAATGAATGGCTGATGAGAAACACAAGATTTGGACATTGATTTTAATGCATTAAAGAAGAGGGAGAATCATTTGAAATGCTGAGCCTGTTGGGCTTAATCTTACCAAATACCACTGGAATGGAAGTTTTATAAATACACACAGTCTTGTATAAAAGTCCTGAAGAATTGACTAGGGATCAGCCAATAGAGTCCTCGAGAAATTTTTCTAAAATCCTTCTTTTCTTGAGGTCTTTTGAAACATCCTGTAGAATTTTACAGAAGCAATAGGACTCCATAGTAAATTCTATTAAGTAGTTGAAAAAAATCTATAGCAAGCCTGTAATTTTATATTAAATTCCACAAGACTTTTCTAAGGGAGTTACAAGAGCACTCGTAAATCCCTTTAACCTTAGAGGAATCGCTCTTGCTTTTATCATGCCTGGACTGTTCCTTGGTATCCAAGAGCAGTTAGGTTCCTTTTGCTCAGCCTAGCTTCTGTTTAGCAAGTTAGTGCCTAGGTTTATGCATGAGTTTGGCTCCTGACTACTTACAGTTAGCCACATGCTTAAGTATCTTGCTGAGACAGGACCTCTCAGAATTCTGTATGAGCACCTCTAGAATTGCTTTGAAACTATCCTGCTTTCAGACTAACGCACAAAACCAGATTCACTCTTCTTATTGTGATATGAAGCAAGTTGCAGTCTGGCCTGCTGTATCTTAGGAAGGATTCTCTAGAGGAGCCCAAGCAGTGGTCGCCTACAAAATCCTATGCTCCTTTTGTACTGTAGCATATAGATCTGACCTGCTGGCTTGCATATATAATTTTCCTCATAGATTTCCTTATAGGTTTAAGAGTTTGTTTTATGATAACAAAATCATAGATTCCTAAATTATTAGGAAGAAACTGCAGGCCATCACCTTCATGAAAGCTCAGTATACATATGTTCAGGACCTTTGGCCCAGAGAAGGAGCAAGACGCTTACCTATGTAGTTATGACTATATCTCCTCAGATAGTCAGAAAGTATCAAAATAGTGGGGCTGTCTAGTTCATGCCATGACAAACTTCACAAGTACACCACAAAACCCACCAAAAGGGCCAGAAATAACAATAGGTGTGAAGAGCAGACTGTCTGGAACCACCTGGAAGGGAGGCGGTTATATCATTAATATGCACAAACTTGCAAACCTATAGGAAACATGTACCTGAAAAATTTGTGGGTGAAGAAGCTAAGTTTGGACTTGGCAGAAGGACCCATGTTGCTCAGGGTACAAAAAAGGTTAAACAGTGGTGTCAGGAGATGTTTCCCAACTACTCTTTCTTTGAGCTTCTTCTTCTTTGTTTGTTAGGATCGTTTGTTTTAAGATACTTAAATATTATTGGTAGTTTTAGTCTTACTCAGCTTTATAGCTCTTAGCTCTAGCACTGCATCCATCCCACAACTTCAGAGTTGAGGGACCGAGCATCTCTCTCCATTGGGTCATCAGGGAAGGATGTGAGTATATTAATCCAAAGCATACAATATAAAATATAGTATATGTACCTTATGGTAAAACTATAATTCAAATAATTACCCACTGTGTTATTCATTTGCCTTTAATTATTTATCTGTCTATCATTGTATGTTATCTTAATGAAATCTGTAAAGATATACATATTTGGTCATTAGCATGAATATTTCTGCCATGCACCCCGGGGGTCCTTGTGAAAACTTCTTCTGTTGCCTGATTCAGGGACTAGAACCTCACTGTCTTCTAATCAGGTCTATTATCATGTCTATAACCCTGTTCTAATTATTAAACAACCAGAAAGCAGGCAATGATACCAGCCCAGCTTTTATTCTGGTAGACTTCTCACGACGACAGGCTTTGCTCCTGAGAATATGCTGGTGGTAACCAGTGGAACTTTAGCACCAATGTTTGTATCCCTGCAGATGAAGACTGTTTAAAAGAATTCATTGGCTCTAGCACAGGGGACTGAATTTGCCCCTGAAAAGCATTGACTTGCTGTAGACATCACAGCAAGGTAAATTACTTAAAGCCCTTTTAGTGTCTTTAGTTAGCAATAGAACATCATGGAGGCTTTAGAAAATTCTGCTATGATGTCACCAAGATAGTTGAACAAAGCTCTTCAGCGTAGGCAGAGGCGGCTTTTGGGGTAGGCGAAGCAGGTGCCCGCGGGGCCCCTTCACTACCCCAAAAGCCATGTCTGCCTCCCACCCCTGCAGGACACATGGTAGAAAGCCAGGACCTGGGTCCCCCAGGGGAGGTTCAGGTCCCTCAGTGGGGTGCATGGGGATGTTTCGGGGCCTGTGGGGGGTGTCAGCTGTGGGGACCTGAGGCTGGCCATGAGAGGGGTTCAGGGGCCCAGGTAAGGGTGCTGGTGCCCCAGGGAGGTCGGGGTCAGCGGTAGGGATCCTATAGGGGGCCCCAGAATGGGCCTTCGCCTAGGGCCCCAGATAGCCTATGGCCGTCTCTGTAGGCGCTCTCTTTTACTATAGGTTTGTCTTTATGTAATGGTTAGCTCAAGTTAGTACACTTGGGCTGGCCTGGCTGGAGTGAGTGTGACCACATTGTGAAACACTGGAGCCACACAGTGAGTGGATTAGCATCTGATGAGTTGGTGTAATCTGAACTGCTGCATCTATATTGATTACTCTGTCCTCAGTCAGCAACACTTCAGCTTTAACATCCCCTCCTACTCTTCCTGCCAGGGGTCATCTAGTTTGAGTTTAAAGTACCATTGGAGCTAGAGATTTCTGTGCGTGGACAAGAATCAGGTGGGAACAAAACTCGAGCTATAGCTCGACTGACAATGCAGTGAAGACAAGTCTCATTTGTTTGTAAAGGGATTAGCACAGAGAAGCCATAATTACAATTTAGGCCTCTAGGACTACTACTAATAAATAGACTATTATATGTAGATACCTTTGCTTTTGTTATTATGTCTCACTATAAAAAAATAGAGAAAACCACTGGTTGACTTTTAGTCAAAATATATTCTTGCCATAAGAATTCCTAAAATGCCTATCACAGTAGTACCATCCTGGGCCTTGACAAATGCTTAGTTTAAAAATAGCAGCAGGTGACTGTCTGATATACAAAGGATGAACATTTTAATGAGTTCAGAAAGTATTAGACTGTATACCTGGTAAGAGCTCAGAGATTTTGTTATGTGGCTATGTGCCTAAAACCTATAGATAAAGTCTATTTTTCAGTCCAGAAATATAGCAAATTGCCAGATGTTCCTCATGAACGAACACAAGTGAGGTATAAATTGTGGAAGTCTTTTAAATTGAGATATCGCTCTGGGAAGCTTATGTTTTTTTGTTAAGACTCTCCAGTCAAACCTTGGATTATTTCTCTAGGGATGTCTGATAGAAGCTTCATTTGAAGAGAACAAATTGGCAGATACAGTGTTCATAAATAATGGATAACGTGAGTTCATATTAAAATATTACAGTGGATATTGGAACGTGTGTCTCCAGTACCAATTGTTTCAGATTATTTCTTTATTACTTTATTACAGCAATAAACATTGATGTATTGTGTTAATATCATTCAATAGCAACAGATGGAACAGCACTCAGAAAAGGATATTTTGACTAGAAAAAACATTGAAGTAATGTATAGGTCAATTCAGAACTGTAAGAAAAAGGAATTGTGATACCTGGCATAGAATCTGTGATGAAGCATGAATGAGACTGAAGAGAAACTTTCAGTGCATGGCCTGATTGACTTGTACGTTAAAACTGTGCAATCATGATAGCAGTATTACAACTTTACAGACCATTCCAGTCATAAAACCCACTCTAGCTTTTCTCACAAAAAGCACACATTATTCACTCATTTCACAACTGGGGATAGAAAGGACTAGGGAGGATGTGTTTAGGCATAGATTACTAAGGCAGTTTGGAGGAAGTCTGTGAGAGTTTTAAAAGCATTTTTCCTACACCACCATGTAAAGGTGTATATAACCATTCAAACTCTTCTTAAGTTTATTCTTCCAAGCTGTCTGTGTGACATCAACTCTCCCTCACTTCTCTCACAGCTTCCTGGGGCTCTACTAGAAAAAGGCAGCTAAGTAGGCCATCTGACCTAAATCTTTATACGTCCATGGCTGGCTTCGTTCCAGCTGTGTCAAAAACCCTCTCATTGGAGGTCAGTGAGCCTACAGTGACCCCAGAAGTTTGAACATATTGTAGTATTACATTGTTTATCCATTGGGCAGACATAATAGCCCTTAACTCCTTGGCTCTCTTTCCTCACCTTAACATGATGATCTCAAATATCATGGGTGACCACAATGGCATATAGATACTTCATGTCCAACTCACTTGGGTCATTTCTGGTACTTGCAGCAGAACTAGAAATTTTGAACCATGCTAGGGAAATCAGATAAGGATGACTCATTAGTTATTTTCCATGAGCCCCGTGCAAGCATTATCATTGGAGGACCTGAATCTTCAATATCAGACTAAACTGTTGGAAACAGCTACATATAAACTTGTTGCATTTGCAGTAAGGGCCAAATTTTAGCACTCCTGCCATATATCAATGCATTACACTGAGATACTTTAATCAGATCTGAAACTATTTATCAGACAAGGAGAGAGAATTTGCACCACTGGAAACATTTAAGGCCTGAATTTCAAATTATGATTTCCACCACACAAGCCTTCTCTGCTATAATTCTTGGATGCACTAGTAGAATCTAGCCTCTGTAGAGAGAGGACAAGAATTGTTTTATGCATTAACACTTTTCCATGGGGATTTTACTCATATGAAACCTATCGCTGGTACATGTGATCATGATTGAATGTGAGCACCCCCAAATAGCATATATGCACAGAGTTCTGTGTGTGCCAAGTGGATGCTGAAGTGATGCCATCTTGAAAATTAAGGGCTTGTTTCTCCTGTCACCCCAATATACTCTCATTGATGCAGGGAGCCACTCATTGGAATGACTTCAATGGGTTTTGGCTCAAGCTCCAAGATGGATCAGAATCAATGCTCACTGCTGTTGCATATTCTGATAGTAGCCTTCTTTCAGTGGAAATTTCACTTTACTATTGTATCATTGCATTCATTGAGGATGTCCCCCTGCCTCCAAATAAGCAATGCAGATCACTACTGTTGTTAATTAATGTTTTCAGGTGGGTTTCTGATTCCTTAGGGATGATCAGAGCAGCTCATTTAACAGGTAGGCTTCTCCTTCTTTGCTTTATTTGTGATGAATGAAGAGCAGCAACTGGAAGTGTTGAATATTTTATAGATATTGCCATTAACCTTGACTATGAGGTTTGAGTTCCTCTTAATTATTTTATGTTAGGAAATCTGTTGATTTGGGGCAGACCATGTGCTGCATTCAGATTTGATGTGTGTACAGCCATCAATTCTATTGCTGCATCCCTGGGAAAGGGAGATAACATTCTTGGGTATTCTTGCTAATGATTAGTTCTGCAAGAATCCATCTATACAAAGTGACACTAGCTTTCTACAGATGAGATGCTATGATGATTATCTAATTGACTTAGGAGCCTACATCCAATTGGCTTTCAATGGGATTTAGGCACTTCTGGGTCTCTTCTTCTCCTTTTCCCTCCTTCATCCCCTCAATTATTTCTGCATCTCAGACACTAGCAGTGGCAAGTTACCCACAAGGGACGCTCACTAGCAAACCAAACACCAATTGAACATAAAGTCTCCTTGCAGGTCTACATATGCCACCCAAACATGAGCAATATGTCAGCAGTGCCAGGTATATCTCAGCTGGAACATGTTCAGTTCAGGGACCCATGTAACACTGCATGGGCTGGGCTCTGGATCTTATGACCAGAGATCATTTACATAGAAAGTCTTTTTTTCTAATCACTGCCTGCTAACAGCCTTCATCTCTTAGCCTCTCAGCTCCCTTGTTTAAAGGTACAGTAAGGGATGAGTGTGTGCAGTAGGGCACTGAATCCATCAACTGTTGAGTCACTCTGGAGTAAATTTGTGCCCAGCCGTGTGTGAGTGTGTGTGTGTCATGAGGCAATGTACCCTATGCTACCCCAGCAACCAAAGGGTTAATACAGACCCTGCCAGCCACTGCTTATTGACAGTTTAACAGCAATTAGGTGGATAAAAGTGTCGAGAAGCAGAAGAGTGGCATAGCTAACAGAGGAGTGAGCAGATGGGGGAAAGGAACTCCTGGCAGCAGACTGCTAGGCCAACACCTCAGTAAGGGTCAAATGGACAAAAATACTGAAGATCCTGCAGGGGCCTGCAGGATAATAGAAAGGAGCTCAGGGCACTATCAGAGTCAGTAAACCATGACTTTCTTTGTCTAGCGTAAGGGCTCTGAGCTGCAACCCAGTGGAGTGGGTGGGCCTGGGTTCCATTGCCAACTCCCTTGAGCAGATGAGAGAACAGAGAGGGTTTCCAGATTCCTGGACACCAGGGATGGACTGACATCCCTGTTGAGTGAGCCAGAGTCATACCACCTTCCCCCACCCTACCCCCTCACCACCATTTAGCTGTTGGGGGAGTCCTTTGCATTGATGCAATGCCTCATAGCGTGTAAAAAAGGATGGTGTCTTCACACACTCCCTTGTGCCCCTATGCAGGGGCCAGGCACAGCTGAGTTCATGAGCTTAACTGAGTATAGACAGCTGGCAAGAAAATTGACATCAATGGATGGGGGAAAGGTGACCAGGTACCTGAGCCCCTTCTTACCAAGAAGGCCCCTTGCTGGACATGGAGTGTTTGCTGCAACCTATCAAAAAGTGGCACAGGAGCCTTCCTCCTCACAAAACGTGATGGTACCTGCAGCTCCCTTTCTGGTGGTAAACTTCTACCCAGTCCCCTATTGTAGGCTGTGGCTTCCAGCCATGACTTAGCATGTTCTGCTGGTGAAAGCCACCTGTTTTTTAACTTCACATTCAGAGACTTTCTTGCTGAACATAAATTCTGAGTTAAGGGGGCTCTCTTGGTGGGCAGATGAGGGATCATACTTGGAAGCCACCAGGCTGGGAAAGAGTCTGCAGAGGATGGGCGAGGCTCTGGTATATTCTGCATTAGAGGAGGGGAGTGGAAACAGGTCCATTATGAATAACATTGGGTGTGTCTACACTTAGAAATTAAGTCAATTTAAGGAGGCTTAAATTGACTTAATTTACTCTGTGGCTACATTGGGCTTTCCTTAATTTGACCTAAGCTGCTCCTTAAATCCAATTAAGGAAAAGTGAGTTTAAATTAATAATGCTTTGTTTTAATTTGAACTAGCACTTAAGTTGACTTTATTAAGTCGACTTAAACCAGTGGAGATGCGGAGTAGTGCCTAGTTGGACCTTTGTAAGTCGACTTAAAATGTTAAGTCGACTTAATAAGGCCAAAAATGGGCCATGTCTATACTTGAAAAGTTAAGTCTACTTTTGTTAAGTCTACTTAAAGTAAACCTTATTAAGTCGACTTCATAAAGTTGACCAAACTTTTCAAGTGTAGACATAGCTGTTTGGTGTAAGGCTTCAGAGATAGGGCAAGCAATACAGGAACTCACTCATGTCTGGGAAATCGGCATTTGTCTGGTTTTGCCAATGGTCCATATGAAGACAACTGAATTTAACTCTATGGGGGAAATGAGAGGTGAAAAGCCTGGAGGTTCAATTCAGTTTATACAGGTACTAAAAAGACTGGATAATTATTTTGTCTTATTGGAACCTCTATCCTTCCTTGTGCCTTCACTTTTCTTCTTCTTCAGCTGTTGGGCTGTAGAAACCCCCACAGCTGAAGAACATGGAAAGGGTTAATGTAAGCCAGGAGGTGGAGCAGGAGTTGGTTAGGGTAGTATAAAAGGGCTTGGTGTTCAGTCTGAGAGTGGAGAAGAGGAAACTCCTGAGTGTCCAGAAGAAAAAGATTGCCAAAGGATAGGACCCTGTGAATGGCTGAGGTAAGCAGGCGCTCTCAGTGGAGTGATATTGCTTAGACAGTTTGGTTTGTTTCTTTTGAGGGGTAGTGGTTAGAGCAAAGCAACCTCTGTTATTTCTTTTCACTGAACTGCAGTGAAAAGAGCTGTCTTTATTTTCTTTTCACTGAGCTGTAGTGAGCTGTCTTTATTTTCTTGACTCCAGAAGGGAAGGACTGTTCTTCAGGTTTGAGAGGAAACTACCTGCTAGCTTCCTGACTAAACTACTTATCCTGTGAGAGAAGAAATGGGGGCATAGGCTGAGCAGGTGACTGAGGCAGTCACACCTGACACACAGGTAAGTCATTTATCCATACTCTTTCTCCCTCAACAGAATCGGTCTCTCTTCCTGAACCTACCAATATAATCCTAAACTATCCAGACCTGATTCTGCCTCACACTCTCTTCTCATTCTATGGATACCTCTCTGGCAGGATATTGTCTGTTTGTAATTAATCCTATGCTAGCCCTTTATTTGTTCATTTTCTTCCTCTTCTTCTCCTCACTCTCCCTTACCACAATTCAGTTCTGCCATCACACTATGGGGTCCTACTAAGGCTGGGTTGTACCTCTAGATTGATGCACATAGAGAAGGATTCTATTGCATGTTTTCACCCTGAAGATACATTTAGAAGTTCTGGAGAACTTGAAGCTGATATAGAAGCTTTTGTCTGTGGGAGGGGGATGCTCCATACCTGGACTTTGGAAATGAAAGCAGTGGCTGGGTTGTGGTTTGGATATAGGCATTTGCACCATCTTCACTGCTGTCATGTTACTGTGAATGGATCCAAAATTCAGTAAGTGCAGCATTGAAAATATGATTGTTAAAAATTGCATTGGCCATGACATTGGAAGCTTACAATAGTAATTAGGAAACAAGGTCAGATACAATTGTAATAAGCTTGATTCTCAGACTGAATAGGAACAGAGGAGCTACTGAACTGAGCTAAATCCATGGTCTGTCTAGTTCATTGTCTCATCTCTGACAGTGGCAGGTACCAAATGCTATTGAGGAAGGTTCAAGAAACTTCACAAGTGTCTACCTTTTCTGTAAGTGGTCTCTTCCCAATTCTCAGTAGTCAGAGATTTGGCTTAACACGAGGCTTTATTTGCCTTCAGTAGTCCTTTTTAGCATTAACTGTTGTAACTCTGGGTATGCTTGCTATTCATATAATCATTGGCTATGTCTACACTTACTAAAATTAGTTCGAATTAGTTAATTCGAACTAACTAATTCAAACTAATTTTAGTTAGTTCGAATTAACTTAATTCAAACTAGCAAAATTTAGTTCGAACTAAGCAAGAGCCATTCATGGCACTTGCTTAGTTCGAATTAGCAATTTGCATTGAATTCAATGGGCCGGTTAGTTCGAACTAAGCAATTAGTTCGAACTAACATGGCCACATTGGTTAATTCAAACTAACTAGTTCGAATTAACCCTTACTTCGAATAGCCTATTTGAATGTATTAGTTCAAATTAAGGAAGCCCTTAATTCAAACTAATTAAAGCCTAGTGTAGCCTTGGCTTAAGTTAGTTCGAATTAAGGTTCCTTAATTCGAACTAACTTGCCAGTGTAGACAGACATAGCCATTCAGTTTCCCCATAAACTGACATAATACTTAACTTCTGTGGCAATAAGTTCCACAGTCTAACTGTATTGTATGTAAGAAATATTTTCTTTAATTAATTTTTAATTTGTCAATTTTCCCCAACTGTGTCCATTTGCTCTTGTGTTATTAGACATGAGTGCAGAAGTTCCCAATCTACTTTAGAAAGGAGACATAAGAGGAGTCATGATGAAAGTATATAACAAAACAATGAATGCTGTAGAGAAGGTAAACAACACCAGGCTCTTCAACCTGTCTTCACAAGAGTTTTTCCTGCATGTCCCTAATTCTCCTTGCCCCTCTCTAAACTCCCTCAGAGATAGGGTGACTGGTTCTGAATACATTATTCCAGATAAGGTCACATGATTGATATAATGCCATAGCACTTTCTGCACTGTCTTCCAACTTGTCCTTATGCAACTTAACTTCTCATTTTGCTTTTTAATTGTAATGGTACATTGAGTACAATCTTGTGCTAATCTTTTAATTCAGCTGATTAAGTGTATTTAGAACCCTGAAAGTAATATATGCAGTAGTACTTTTCCTTCATCTGTGCATCACTCTGTATTTATTAGCACTGAACTTAATCTGCCACTGCTTTAACCATGATCTGAAGTTCCTCAGCCCTCTCTAGTCCTGACAAACAATTTCTACGTCATCTGCAAATTTTGCTGACTCCTTTTATTTTTCCTTCTCTTTACCAGGTTTTGTTTCATGGCAATTCTGAAAACATGCACTCAATATACAGTGGCAGGCAAAAAAGCTAGCAGAATGTTGGGAATCATTAGGAAAGGGTTAGGTAAGACAGTAAACATCATATTGCATCTGTATAAATCAACGGTACATCCACATCTTGAATAATATATTCAGATCTGTTTGCCCCATCTCAAAAAAAGAACAAGACATATTGTAATAGAAAACAGTACAGAAAAAGCAACAAAAATTATTAGGGGTCTAGAACAGATTCCATATGAGAAGAGATTAATAAGACTGGGAATTTTCAGCTTGAAAAAGAGATGACTTGGGGGGATATGATAGAGATCTGTAAAATCATGACTGCTGTGGAGAAAGTAAATGTTTTCTTTACTCCTTTTTACAACACAAGATCAAGGGGTCACCAAATGAAATTAATAGGCAGAAGGTTTAAAACAAACAGAAATGTTTCTTTCCACAGTTCAGTCAACCTGTGGAGCTCTGCCAGAGAACATTTTGAAGGCCAGGGACTAATCTATATTAGAAAGTGTTGCTGATGCAATTTACTGCATTGATGAAAAAGTGCTATAATTATAATGCTTGTGCCTGTCCACACAGCAGCAGAGTGGTCACATTAGAGCTGTTGAGTTGTGTTCACTCCAGTTTTGCTATATTCCTTTGTCAAAGGCTACAGCGGGGGGACTGATAAAGGATTTTGCTGTCTCTGTCTCTTTCTCAGCCTTGAGCTCTGGCTGTTTCTGGGTTTGTCTTGTTTTTCTTATCTCTCTGTCTGGAACGGTCTCTGTGACCTCTAAATGTTTTCACCAAGGCGATGTAATGTGCAGCTGGGAGGAGTGCCTTTCTAACCTATCAGAAACTGTATTTGATTCTGTAACATGAACTAAAGTCTATAAGAGAAGTTGTTGCTACCTCACAGGTTGGAGATTTCCTTTGTTCTCTCCCCGTGAGCGCTCCTGTATACAGATCTCAGTAAAGGCTTGCATTTTTTCTTTGACACCTTCTTGAGACAACCTGTGTGAGTTACAAGCACCAATGCATTTGAGTTAAGTGCTGTTGTGTGTGGATCAGACTTGAGTTAGGGGCAGCACAGGTTGTAAATTTGGATTAGCCTTGCAGTGAAGATGAACCATAGTTATACAGTAAAATGGCTACTGTTAGTGACATTACACAAGTATAAAGTTGCCTTTTATCCTGCACCAGAATAAGCATTATGGGTATGTTCTGCTGCTTTTATTGTTGTAATATCTTTAAATCAGCAGTACTTTCAAATATAGGCATCTCCAGAGCTCTCTACGGCTATGTCTACACTAGGGAATTAAGGTCGACTTTAAGAAGGTCGACTTTAATAAGTCGACTTTAAGTCGAACTTATTAAGTCGACTTAGAGAGTCCACACTGGACTCTTAAGTCGACTTAAAGGGGCCCTTAGTAAATCGACTTAGAGAGTCCTCACTGGACTATCTAAGTCGACTTGTTTGCTCCAGGGAGAGCCAGCCCCGCATGGGGCTGGCTCTCCCCGGGGCAGCAAGCCCCTGAGCGGTCCGGGGGAGAAGGAACCGAGGATCTCCCTTCTGCCTCGGACCACTTGGCTCCCTTCTGCTCGGGACTTCCCACGTCCTGGACAGAAGGGAATCCTCCTAGCCTGGACCACTGGGGTCCCGGGGTCAACTTCCACGACCGAGTGGTCCGGGCCAGGAGGAGGAGCCGGAGCTCCATGCTCCAGCTGCGGCAGCTGGAGCGCGGGACTGGGGGACAAGCGAACCGCACGGTCCCAACCAGGAGGGAGCGTGGAAGACCGTGCTCCCTCCTGGCCG
>ML686135.1:2528953-2553572 GCA_007922175.1 Pelusios castaneus | reverse complement strand
TCAGCTGCTGCGCGCGCACAGCTGTGATGCGCGCGCAGCTGCGTCCCCGCCGTGCATATATACAACTCTCGTTTAGTTATATAGATTAGCTGCAGGTAGATCAGTTGGACTTATTGGCGCTCGATCCAAATCTGTTACACTAGTGTAAATCTGAAACAATTCCACTGAATGGAAGTGAGATATCTAGCCTACAAAAACCAGGCTGGTGTTTTGAGGTATTGTCTGCTTTGTTCTTGGGTGCTTTGTTAGTCTACTTGGGTTCCTGGACACCAGCACCCATGGAGAGGGAGGCTTGAAAGAATGCAGATGACTGCACTGCAAACCAACCAGAGTAAGTGATACCATCTAGCTGTGTTGCAGCAGCAGGGTAAGGATCACATCACTATAATTCAGACCTGGTCTCCTTTTGTTCCTTCTGCTAGACCTTCTCCTAGCATAGCTCAAGCACAGATTTCGTGCTGGATGGCAGCATTAAAGCTCTATCTTCTGCTGCTCCTTCCTTCCCACTTCTTACCCAACTGAGAAGGGGAGGGAGCAACACATCAGCTCTTACTGCTCTCCTCCCCTCAAAACGCAGTCTGGGAATGTACAAGAGAGCAAGGTCATCTACTTGCAGCCCTCAATTCCCCTCACAGGTGTGCAGTCTGGCTTTTAATTGATCCCAGATTATTTTACCATAATTTTGACATGCAAGGATCAGATAATTGAAGCATTTTTCCTATTGACTTCAGTGAGTTTGGATCAGGCCTTTAGAGAACTAACACTCTCTGGCATGCATTGTTATGCCCTTGTTACCTCATATAATATATATGCCTGACCAAAAGAGATGCATAACTCTTCTACATCTCAGTCCTTAATATTAAAGCATACATTGGAATGGACACACTCATTTAGTTGATGAATATTTGGGATCAGAACCTGTCAAAACTAACTCCCTTTGAAGTACAGATGGAGAGACTGACTTGGTTAGCGAGTGGCATAATTTTTCATTAGTTTCTTCTAACGAGATTGGATTGACTGGCATGTAATGCAGCTTGAAGTCTTTCTTGATCTATTAGAGGGGGGCACTGAATTCAGTCTTGATCTTTGTTCTTCATATTAAATTCACATTTCATAGATGTGCTAGAACTACCTTATCAAGATGGGAAACCACTAATTTCTGCTTAACGACATGTTATTTTTCTCCAAGTTCTTTCAAGGGCCCATTAGTTCATTAAAATTTTAATATTTGTGTTAGGACGTACTAGGGAAGGAGGTATTTCTACTCTTGGAGTTTAATCTTCTACAGCTTGTTCAGTTGTGGTCTGACTACTGCTACTAATTAATAGATTTGGCCCTTTATTTTTAAAACTATTTTAAAACTACTGCTTCATTCCCATTCTTTCCCATATATCTAAAATGTCATTTTATGAATTTTTTGCATGGTGAAAATAGACTTAATTATGCCAAATAAATTACTTTCAAAGATATTCTGTAAACTTAACCAAAATAGAAAATGATAGTTATCTGAAATGATAATTGTACCATTGAAATAAACTGTACCAAGATCATATTTATATTATGGAGTAAAAACACAGTTGTATTAGAGCTTGCCCACATCTAATTAGCAATCTGGCCACACTGCTTAGAGCTGTGAAATATTTTACGACCTGAGCATCATAGTAAAGTTGACTTAATTCCCAATGTAGACATAGCTAGGTTGATGGAAGGATTCCTTTGTCAACATAGCTACCAGCACTGAGACGTGAATTATATATTGACAGAAAAATCCCTTTTGTCTATGCAGGAAGTATCTATACTACAGCATTTGTAGCTCCAGTGCCACAGCTATACAAATGCAGCAGCTGTAATGTAGACACACTCTAAGACTTTATTTGTACCACAGCACAGGGTAGGCTAAAGAGATGTGAAAGAGATGGATGGCTCCAAATGCTACCCTGGTAAAGAAGTACCAATCTGGACTCAGAGCTTTGCAACTCATTCCCCATCAGTGTATGGATTCTATGTACCATACCTCTTTTTGATATTATATTGCCCTTTCCCCCGCTCCCTTCTCCCACTTTTACTCTAAGTGAAGCATTAATTTCCAAGTTAAAAACAAGCACCTAAGTGCTTCCCTGTTAAAAGAAGGGAAATAAGAAGTACAGGGAGTTGTACAAGAATGGACAAAATGTGGCAATTTCCTGCAGTATCTGTGAGACATCTTACTGTATTAAATGTATGTATATTTGTGGAACTGGGAGTCTATGCAATTCCACAAGAGAGGGTAACCACAGCCCCCCAGAAATTAAGAATAGTCAGGTGTGATTAGTCACATATTCAGGTTGTGACACCCTGAGAGAAGTACCACCATCACAAGATGCATATATGAGTTTAAACTGGATTCTCTGAAGACCAAAGAAACAGAAGGACTTTTGGATAAATAGCCTGAATTTAGAGGCTCAGTCCTTCCTGGGAAGGGATGGAAGGACATTGGCCTACTGAGACCCCATCAATCTATGGGTGACATCTGGTAAGCTTTGAGCATACATCTAGGAACTTTTTCTTTTAATTATGTTTTCTCTTTAAGAATAAATGGGGTCACTTATAAAGAGCCCTGTGGTAACACTTGACTGTAATTCCATCTGCTCATAATCCTCCAGGAGAAAGCAAAGTATAAATGCTGGCCTGTTTAGTCAGTCTGGCTTGCTGGGAATATCACAGTGTAGGCAGGGAACCCCGGTCAGGAGGGAGATAGACATGGCTCTTTTCCCGAGACAGTTGATATCTGTGGAGCTGTGAGCCTCTAGCAGGTGCTGTTGGTGGAGCATGGAGGAGGGAAATATAGGTGCATTTGCCTTAAACTGTGACAGTGTAAATGTCTAAACATGAGATGTGCTGTGTTGACTGGTAGAATGCACAAGTGGTGCCTTGCTTGCCTTTTGAAGTATGCAGAGAAGAACAGCTGTCTATAACACTATCACTTCCAAAGATTCTCTCTTATAACTCTAAGACTCTTGATGTCCTAGGCAAACAAAAAGGTATCATGCCCCGACATGCTTAGTGTGATGCGTATTTTAGGCAAGTTCCAAAGGGGTAGCTGTGTTAGTCTACTTCAGCAAAACAAACAAGGAATCCTGTGACCCTTTTAAATACTAACAAATTTATTTATCTATTTCCGTAAACATTTTCCTTTCCTTTACATTTTGCTAAACCTAGTCACTATCTAATCTGCCTACAGTTTGGAGGCAGGCATGTTCATTTGCAAAGAAAAGGAAGACCCAATGAACTTGTAGTAGATTACAAGTTACAGGAAAGGATTAAACATCATAGGCTGTGTCTACACTAGAAAAGTTAGGTTGACTTTGTTGACTTAATAAGGTCAACTTTAAGTCGACTTAAATTGGACCTTATTAAGTCGACTTAACTTTATTGTGTGTAGACATAACCCCTTGTCGACCTTATTAAGTCGACAATGGTTTAAGTCGATTTAAGGTCAATTTAGGCGCTAATCCCCATCCACCCTGGCTTTAAGTCAATTTAAGACTTAAATCGACCTAAAACAAGGTGTTAAAGTCAACTTAAGCTTTCCTTAAATTGACTTAAGGAAATGCTTAAGTCAACTTAATAAAAGCCTAGTGTGGATGTGGCTTTGTTTAGGTTGACTTAAGCCTCCTTAAGTCGACCTAAGTTGCCAGTGTAGACGCACCCATAGTAAGGAGATGTCCTTTCAACTTGCCCATCTGCACATAGCAAGGGCCTGATTCCATGTCCATTGAAACTCATAGGAATTTTGCTATTGATGTCAATGTCTGCAGTAATATGTCTTAAAATCCATAGCAGAGTCAGAAATAATGAGGAAAGGCCCCCAGGGCTGGGGGCTATTTTGGTTAGGCTAAACAAGCCAGGCTCTTTAAGTCTCCTCTCTCAAGGCATGTCCCCATGTCCCTCCAGCCCTCCTAGTCTTCTCTCTTGAGACTAAACAAACCCATTTTGTCAATCTTTTCTCATAGATCACATTTTCTAGCTTTATCATCATTTTTGTTGCTAATCTCTGGACTTTCTCCTATTTGTCCACCTCTTTCCTGAAGAGTAATACCCATGACTGGACACAGTACTCCAGTTAAGACCTTCTCAGTGCTGAATAGAGCAGAAGAATTACTTCTTATATCTTGTTTACAACACCCTTGCTAATACATCCCCAGGGCCATCCTTAGGGAGAGGTGAGCAGAGCAATCGCCTCGAGCCCTGCAGTTACACAGTGCGGGCCCTGCACAGCTGCCCCTCCCCAGCCCCACTGCTCCTGCACCCCCCCCCCCACCTTCGGCGACAGGCTGAAGGCAGTAGGGTGGTGCGGGAGCACGAATCCCGGCCTCTCTGGGTGGAGCAGCCAGCCCAGGGGAAAGGTGGGTGCATGGGGCCGGGCCTCTCTGGGATGGCCCACCTGCCCCTCCTCCCCAGCAATATTTCCTTTCTTTGCAACAGTGTTACATTGTTGACTCTCATTTAATTTGTGACCTACCATATACCCTAGACCCTTTTGTGTGGTACTCCTTCCTAGACAACCATTTCCCTTTTTTTATGTGTACAATTGATTATTTTTTCCTCAGTGTAAAATGTTGCATTTATCTTTATTGAATTTCATTCTATATATTTCAGAGCATTTCTTAATAAAGTCAGTTAAGATCATTTTGAATTCTAATCCTGCTCTCCAACACACTGTAACCCTTCCCAGCTTGTTAAGTGTCATCTCTGTGCCATTATCCAAATCACTTGAATAGAACCAAACACAGGACAGATGCTTGTGGGCTGCCAGTTGTCTAAAATTGAAAACAATTTTATTTTGATTTTTAATATTCTAATCATGATCCAAAAGGGCCATCTAGTCAAACCTATATGAGTAACCCTCCGTTGTTAGATTTTACCTTTAAAAATCTGTCTGGCACTAGGGCAAATTCAAAGATTGTCTCTCCCCCACCTTTATGACAGAATAAAGGGGCTGCAGTGAAATTCAGAATCTGCCCCTCTTGCCTGCAGTTTGCCTGGCATTTTAGCCAAAACCAGAACTAAACAAACAACTTCTACAGAAAGGAAACATAAAAGTCTTTATAGCTGGAGCAAAAGAGCCCATTTCTCAAGTGATGGGAGCTGTAAGACACCCACCCACTGGGTTAGGCACAGAAAGGGACACATCACTCTTTTACCTACAATTTTGGCAGGCTGCTGCTGTTCAGGAGCAGCATAGCAAAGACCGCTAGCTCTTGGGTTACCTTCCCCTCCATCCAGATAAATCAAGATGTGAAGACAAAAAGGATAGAAGAAGCTGTAAATATCACATGAGGCTGAATAAACAGATTCAAAGCTGTGTAACAAGTTTCCCTTTTTATTCTCTAATCTTCTAGGCTAAGATACCTCCTCCATAGCCAATTAATTAAAATCTCAGAGCCCCATGTGTGGAATATGTTTGGATGGTCTTTTACTTATACAGGTGTTACTGCATGGCACTCATGACTTTCGATGATGTTTATGTCTGCTTTGGAAGAAAAATATCTTCTATTTTTAGTCTAATCCAGCACAATAGTTCTGACAATAGAGGATATTTGTTTTCTTTTTCTTCAGTGTGCTCTTCTCAACTTCTAGTTAGAAGGTAAAGTGAAATTATTGGGACATCATGGCATTTTGAGAACATTTTAAAGGAATTAACAATATGTTACATTGGTGAAAGAGTCTAATGATGCTACTTCGTCCCTGCCAAAGTCTGCAATATCTTATAACCTGTAAGCATGAATTTTTTTCTTTTTGCCATATTACAAACATAGAATAAAACTGTGCTCCATGACCACTTCTTTTGAAATAAATAGGAGTTAGTCAGTGTGAGAGAGGGTTGAGAATCAAGCCCTGAGTTTGTATATGGCTCTGGCATAATGCACTCAGGGGGGCTTACCTGACTTTGTGCTGCTGAGTGCCACAATAATTAGTGATGATAATAGTTAAATTTTTGTTTAATTTGTCATAGCAAATTACTTAAAAATATAAACCAAAATTAGGTTCATTGAAAAAACAAGGGCTTTGTGGTTACTGAAATGGATGAAAAATATCTATCGTATTTTGAATTGCAGTTTAAAAAAAAAAAAAAAGTTAAACCTTTCCTTGGGTTTCCCCCCCCCCCCAAGGATGTTTTAGCAGCTGTTACTGACATAACAAATTCACTATGATACAGGGAATTTCAAGGGGAAGGTTTCTGCACTGATCTTATTTACATGAGTCTTACTTATTTTTATGTATATGGCATTTATATTAGGCTGTGCTTTGCACTTATCTAACACAATGACAGGTGTCATTTTCTGTTACTGTAAAAAACTGTCTAAGAAGATGGGTTGAAAACAGTATTATGCTTGTAGCTGCAGGAAAAAAAACCTCATCTCACAGCTAGATTACCAAACCTTTTCCCTAGGCAAATTAAAAATGTGATCTGGTTCATATCAGGCTGTTATAAGGCAATTCAGTAATTAAAAATCTGATTGAAAGTTCATTGTAATCACCAGGTGTCTTTTCATTAAGTTCACTTCACCCAGCTTGATCAATTCTACCTAGCATGATCTCTTTATGGAGCTTTGTTGGATAGGTTTAGATATGTTTTAAAAAAAATGGACTTGGTACTGTGCCCAGATTCTGACTGAATATTAGGCGGCCAGTGGCAAGATCAGGCAGAACTTCTGATCTCAACATTTTTCAATTTTGACTCTGCCATTATAGACATGAGCGCTGGAAACCTATAAATTCCAAAGTCAATAGGTACCAGCATGATCATCTAGTCTGACTCTCTTTTCATAACCTAGGCCATAGAATTTCCCCAAAATAATACCTACAGCATCTCTCTTTGGATGTTTTCTATCTTGATTTTTAAAAGTATCAGAGATACAGACTCTGTTTTTAAATTGTTCTAGCAGTCAGTCACTCTTACTGTTCAAAAACTTACACTAGTCTGAGTTTGCCTAGCTTCAGCTTCCAGCTACTGGATCATATCTCTTTCTCTTGCTAGAATGAAGGGCCCATTATCAAATATTTGTTCTCCATATAAGTACTTAGCCAGTGAATCATTTACCTCTTCTTTATTAAGCTAAATAGATTGAGCTCCTTTTCATGCATCTGATGAGGTAGGATTGCACCCAAAAAAACTTATGTGATAAATACATTTGTTAGTATTTAAAAGTGCCACAGGGCTCCTTATTTGTGCTGAGTATCACTGTAAGTCATTTTTAAAATCCTTTACTCATTCCCATGGTGGTTCTTTGATCCGCTCCAATGTTTTAATATCCTTCTTGACAGCAGACCTCAGAACTGGGCACTGTATTCCAGCAGCGGCGACACCAAGGCCAAAGAGAGGTAAAAATAACCTTTCTACTGCTACTTTAGAGTCCTCTGCTTATGCATCATGGGATCACATGAGATCTTTTCACCGCAGCGACAGTGGCATCATCCTAAACTACCAGCCTGTCTCCTTAACACGCTCCCCCATCCCCCAAACTGCCAGAAACAGTGCAACCAGTGGTGTAGTGGAGCTAGAATGCTGTTCTGGAACATTCCAGCTTAGCTGCATCACTGTACAGCATCACGCTAGGTTCTTATGTTCTGCTGATTATCCCCCTAATGTTTTTCAGGGTCACTGCTTCCCAGAATCGAGACCCCCTCTGTGTAAGTGTAGCCTGTAGTGTTGGTAAAGTGCAAGCAAAGAGATACCCATTGTTCTGTATTAGTGGCCAGTCATTTTTATTATTTATCTCAAGTTTTATGACACTTGCAAACATTATCAGTGATGATTTTGTGTCTTCTTCGGTGTCATTGTTAAAAATGCAAAATAGAATAGAGCCAAAAACACTTCCTTATGCCCTCCCTCCCCCCCCCCAACCACCACCACTAGAAACACATCTGGTTGATGATGGTTCCCCAATAACAATTCACTCTCAAACTGCATCAGCCAGCTTCAAATCCATTGCATGCATGCCTGTGGGCTGGAGCCTCCCTTTAGTCAGTTGCAGAGTCTGTTCACATTGTGCAGAGTGGCCATTCCATCCTTCCTTCTCTGAGGCCTTGCCTACACTGAAAAAACTGAATCATTCCTCACAGATCGATGCAGCAGGATCAATTGGGCAGGCAGTGTAGACCCACTCTATCGATCCCGGAAGTGCTGTCTGGTCAACTCAATAACGCCATCCCTCCAAGTGTCGACTGGAGAGCACTTCAAGTTGATGCAGCAGAGTGAAGACAGCGTGGTAAGTAGGAGTAACTAAGACGGCGGGAGATACGCAATCTGCATGCTGCAGAATGCCTATGTCCCGCCCACTTAGCCCCATAGTGTAGACCAGGCCTGAATTTTTGTAGTCCTGTTGTGAAGGCAAGAATGTTAACTTCTGTCTCATTGGTGTATATGAGTTTTCCCGTTTGGTAATGGTAGGGCTTTGATGGGCCTTGCCCTCAAGAGACCTGAAGTTCCCTTTGATTCTTAACTCTCTGTTAGAGCAGTGGTTTTCAAACCATGGGTTGGGACCCAGTACTGGGTCACAGACCCTCAGGTACCAGGTTGCAGCAGCCTCTGCCACCACTGCTGGAAGATTGGAATGCATTGCTCAAAGATGTAACTGTTGGGTTGCAGGCATAAATTATTTTTTTTTCAACTGAGTCCCGAGAAAAAAAGTTTGAAAACCACTGTATTAGAGGGTAAGTAAGGGAACCCAGGCCCACCCACTCTAGTGGATCCCATTTTAGGCCCTGGGACCTGGAAGGCCGTGCCAGAGGCCACATCACACGCCAGCTGGCCTGGCCCCCAGAGCAGAGCGAACATGTGCCAGCTCACCCCACCCCATGGGGTGGACCAGTCGGCCCAGGATGGGGCGGGAGCACCAAGGAGCCTGGCCTCTGGCCCAGTGCCCCCCAGTGCTGGCAGGGGCCTTCTCAGCACCCCACAAACCCCACCAGTACTGTCGGGGCTGAGATGACTGGCAAGAGGGACCGGATCTCGCAGGAACCTTACGGGCTGGAGCCCACGTTCAGGCCAGGGCCCAGGGCTTTAGCCCCTATAGCCCCTGCATTAATCCAGCCCAGCTGGCAGGACTTTCTTCCTCTGGCAGTCATCCAGCCCAACAGCATCTCAGTTATCTTCTTCTCCCAGCTGCTATGAGGCTGCCAGTGCTGACCAGTAGTTTCTGTGTTAGTTAAAATGACAGTCACGAATACAATATTTTTTAAATCAATGTCATGCAGTACTAAGTTGAATGCCTTACAGCTGTCTAAGTAAATTACCTCAACACCATTACCTTTACCAACTAAACTTGTAATACCAAAAAGTAAAGTTAGTTTGACAAAATCTATTTTCCATTAAACCCATGTTGATGGGCATTAATTATACTGCCATCCTTTAATTCTTAACTCAGTTCCATATCAGCTGCTCCCTTATTGAGCCTCCGATTGATGTCAGGCTGCACAGCCTACATTTATGCATCCTTTTACTTTTCATAAATGCTTGCACGATCTTAGCTTTCTTGCAGTGCTTTTCTGGCACTTCCTCTCTATTGCAAGAACCACTGAAAATCAAAATCAATAGTTCAGTGAGCTCCTCAACCAACTCTTTTAAAATGCCTGGATGGAAGAGCTGGACCTGCTGGTTTAAAAGTGTCTAACTTTTGTAGTTGCTGTTTAACATCTTCCTGATATATTGGCGGAATGAGAACATATCACATGAAGAGTTCATTCATTTTTCTTTTTTTCTTCTTAAAAACAGAAAAATATTTAATCGAACACTTCTGCCTCTTCTGCATTATTCTTGATAATCCTACTACTTCTATCTAGTAATGGATCAATAATGTTTTCAGGATTTCATTGTTTTTAATATACTTTAAAAATTACTTAACTCTTCTGGCCAAAGATTTGTGTCCCTATGCTTCTCTTATCGATTTTCTGCAATTACTAGCTTCTGATTTATACTCTTTACAGATATATTAGAATCAAGACGAAGATGAAGGACAGAGTATACTTGTTACTCAATGAGTGTGGGGAGGACAATAACAGAAAACATGGAAATGGCAGAAGTGCTAAATGACTTTTTTGTTTCAATTTTCACTGAAAAGAAAGAAATTGGAAAATCTAACATAGTGAAATGCCAGTGAAAATGAGGAAGGATCTGAGGCTGAAATAGGTAAAGAACAACTCAGAAATTATGTAGACAAGTTATATGTCTTCAAATCACCAGGGTCTGATGAAACATATCCTAGAGTACTCAGATTGCTAAACTATAAGTGATTATCTTTAAAATGTCATGGAAGAGAGGCGATATTTCAGAGGGCGGAAAAGGGGCAAATGTTGTCCTAATATATAAAAAGGGAAATAAAGGACAACCAGGTAATTACAGACCAGTCAGTTTAATTTCATTATTCAGAAAGGTAATGGAGAAAATAATTAAGCAATCAATTTGCAAACACCTAGAAGATAATAAGGTGATAAGTAACAGTCGGCATGGATTTGTCAAGAAAAAATTGTGTTAAACCACTCTGATATTTTTCTTTGACAGTGTGGGTGCCTCATATCCTAGGCGGGGGGGAGGCAAGGCCTCTCTAATCAGACGCTGCTCACTCCGCCTCCCCCCTCCCTGCTGGGAAGGCAGCAAGCACTGTGATGTACACTCCCACCCAGCTCTCATTTTCACTTTCATTTTCGCTTCGCTCGCCTTAACCACATTGCTTTTCCTGGGGTTTCATTCTCACCAAACCTATTCTGCCTGTTCCTTCTAAACAGAGCTGTCTTCCTTCCTGTAGGCCAGAGGTGGGCAAACTATGGCCTGTGGGCCGGATCCTGCCAGCTGAACCTTAGACCCACCCCTTCTCACCACGTGGGCCCAGCAGAGCCCAGGTGGAGCAAGGCACTGCTCTCCCCTCTGGGCACCACCCCTTCCCTCTGGCACTAGAGGGCCTGGCCGGAGCCCAGCAACACCTGATCAGCTTTAATGTGGCCTTAATTTGGTTTGGTTTAATGATATTTAACTAATCCATTTTTAAAAATTAATTCAGATTATCTTTCCTCAGTCTCATGTAGACAAACTTGCATTGTAAAACTTCTTAGTACAGGTTTTGTCTTGCAGCATATTTGCACAGTGCTTAGCATAATAGGGACCCACTAGTAGCTAGGGCCTTTTGGGGCTACTGTAAGTTAATACATTATTATTTTTATTTATGGTCGTGCCTAAGAACATTAAATCAGGACAGTAGACCCATTGTACTAAGCTCGGTACCAAAAATCCCTACAAAAAGTCACTGCTCTAGAAAGCACACAATCTAGAATTTAGACATTCTATGATGGTTGCTTTAGCAAATGTGGGGTACAAGGGTGAAAAGTCATAGCAGTCACAGACAGGTGGACTCCGTCGTATCTCACATTAACTCATGCCTACCAGCAAGGAACTCTGGTGATTTAAAATCCCTCTGTCCTAGTTTGATTCAGTATCATGACAAAATGTTTTATTTTTGGTTTGTGGAGATAAAGAGATGCTAGTTCTTCCACATCAGTTCATTTTGTATTCTATCTATAAGCATTCTCATTTGATTACAAAAATATTGGTTTTCTATTTCTTATCCACCCTTTGACATAACAGAGCCAGATTAACCATCCAGGGGGTCCTGGGCTGCCACCCACCACAGGGGCCCCACCCTCCTGGGGCTCCATCCCCTCACTGCAGGGCCCCTGCCTTCCAGCATGGTGGGCTGCAGGCAGGCTGTTGCTGGGAGGGAGGGAGGGAGCCCTGGGGCCAGAGGGCACTCCTACCCAGCCGTGCTTTGGCCAGTCTGCCCCCGGTTGTGGAGCTGGCTGGCATAAGGCACAGCCCCCCAGAGCTATGAGCCCTGGAAGGCTGTGCCAGAGCAGAGGTCTCACCCTGCGTCAACCAGCCCCACCAACCAGGCAGAGGGAACAGGCACTGGCCTGCCCTGCCCCTGGGAGTGGACAAGCCGGCCTTGGGGTGGGGTGGTAGCATAGTGCTTGGCCTCTGGCCCTAGGGCCCGCCCAGCCACCCTCCCTCCCCAAGCACTAGCAAGGTAGGAGTGCACTCAGTGGTTTTAGGGGCTGGAGCCTGGGGTCCCCCCTTTGGGCTGGAGCCTGGGGCTTCAGCTCCTATAGCCCCAGCAATAATCCGGCCCTATTGACACAAAGTATTCCTTTTCCTCATTTAAATTAAATATATAACATCGATTCCATCCAAGCACATCAGCCTTCATTTTTTCTGTGTCCTGTTTACTGCAGTGCTGACGTGATCCATGTAGAAATGTGAATTAAACAATTTGCATAAGAGCTCTTGCAGAGGTTCTTTTTAAAAGCACCAGAAAAGCTTGGGTGAGGGTTCTGGCTAGTCCTATTAGATAGGAAAGAAGTTCATCTGAAACTACCACAGTCTAGTCTTGTATATTCCTGGTGAAACTTGTTTTGTTTGCCCCTATACACCAGCCTGGGAACAGATGTTACAGGTTACAAATGCCATGCAGGCAAATGTTAAAAGAACATCAGCCAAATAACAATACCCAGATCCTAGAGAGCAACTCTGTCCCAAGAAGTGACCTGATAGATTAAGGCAGAGGAAAGACTCCCTTGGTGCTTGCCACAGCTCCCCATAAAGAATCACATCACAAAACGCACTTACAATGTTTTTGCAGAAATTGAACAGTGCTCACAGCCTAAGAAAAATAACTCCTAAGACATGTCTTGTTGCCACCTAGTGGCTCCTTCAATAACAATATATTATATTCCAATAACTTTCACAACATAGGATCCCATGGTTGCTCATCTATCCTACCACAGTAGCCTTGATGTTGGGAAAACTGGGAGCTTTATTGTTGCTGGTGGTCCAGCTCAAGCAACTCATTTCGGCATCATAATCACTTTAACATTCTCAATAGATTTAATTAATTAATGAGGCACTGAAGATGGCTGCTAGAGGCAGACAGCCATCTATACTAGAGCTCCCAATGTTGCTAACACTGATGGAAATGAAATGGGGTTAGCGACAATTCAGCCAGACTGGTGTACATTGGCTCAGTGTACACAAGGAGCATGCGGGTTTGCCTGCACCACGGCTCTAGTCGCAGATGCAGAGTGTCATAAGTAATTTAAGAGCCATGCATGCCATCTTATATCATTAAAATGTTGAAAATTTTTCAATGTTTAAAACTATCTGTTGGTAATGTCTAATTGTTCCACTACTGTAGTGCCAAATAGGGGACAGTGTACTGGGGGCTAAATATAATGTTAAGTCGACTTAACAAATTGACTACACTTTAAGTCGACCTTATTAAGTCGACTTAACTGCAGAGATAGCCGTTACACTGTCTTTAAGTCGACTTAATAAAGTCGACTTAGCACTAATCCCCATCTATACTGGCCCTAAATTGACTCAAGGAATGGACTTAAGGTTTAAGTTTACCTAAAGAGGTGGTGTTCTTAAGTCAACTTAAGGAAATGCTTAAGTTGACTTAATAAAAACCCAGTGTGGACGCGGCTTTGTTTAGGTCAAGTTAAGCATCCTTAAGTCGACCTAACTTGCCAGTGTAGATGTACTCTATGAGTCTACAGTCTTCAAGTACTTAAAAAGTTATAAAGAAAAGGATGATAAATTGTTCCCCGTAACCACTGAAGATGGTGACCTTAAATTGTAGCAAGTGAGATTCAGGTTAGACCGGGGTCGGCAACCCCTGGAACACGTGCCAGACATGGCACGCGGGCCGAGCCTGAGTGGTACACAGCACCACTTAGGCTCCCACACTGGCCCCACCCCCCAGCGGAGCCTGGGGACACAAGAGCCGCATGCCACGGCTCCAGGCCCCTACTGGCCATGTTTCCCTGTTGGGGAGCACAGCCAACAGGGAAAAAGAAGCTGTGGCACGGGGCTCCTGGTCCCTACTGGCCCCACTCCCTACCAGGCAGGGCTGCTGGAGGGGAGCGGGGTGGGTCGGCCCACCCAGAGCCGCTGCTGCCGGCAGGAGCCAGCCCCAGCCATGGCCAGGAAAAGGGCAGGTCAGCCTGCCTGGAGTCGCTGCTTCCGGTGGGAACGAGCCCCCAGTCCTGGCTGGGAACCTGAGGTCTGGCCCTGCCACCTTTTGGCCCGGTCCCTGGCACCTGCTGAGGGTGCAGTGGGCGGGGCTGTCATTGGGGCCAGCAAAGGTTGATGACCCCTGGGTTAGACGTTAAGAAAAATCTTCCTCATTGTACGGGGAAATTAACTACGGAGGTTATAGAATCTCTGTTATGGGAGGTTTGTAAGAATGTGTAAAACAAAAACCAGTCAGGGATGGTCTAGAAGAGTGTTTTTCAAACCTTTTTCCTCAGGACCCAGTTGGAAAGAAAATCATTTATGCCTGTGACCCAGCAATTACATCTTTGAACAACTCATTCCAGTCTTTTGGCAGCAGCAGCAGCAGCAGGGGGTGCCATGACCTAGTATCTGAGGGCCTGAGACCCAGCACTGGGTCCCGACACATGGTTTGTAAACCACTGGTCTAGAAAGATAATACTTAGTATTGCTTCAGTATCGGTGACTAGACTAGACTTATCATGGATGCTTCCAGTCCTATATTTCTATGATGGTATTCAATGTAGTATAAGCTTTTATTAAGCCACTCATAACTGGCTACTGCTTGGGTAAATGTAACCCCACCTCCTGGCTAACAGCAAAAGGGGAAGGTGCTGAAAAGATTTTGCTCTGAAGCCTCTGAGCAAGTTTTTAGTTTCTTTCTTAGCAATAGGTGAGGACACTTAAATGGATTATTTTTCCTCTCTTCTTTAAGCCACCTATGCACTCTCCTCAATGAGTGCTGGACCAATTCAGAGATGTAATTAATACAAACTTAGAACTGTTCTTATTAAGGTAACATCACTCATTGAGCCCTGTTTATTAGCTGAATGCCAGAGAGACAAAAGAATTCCTGGTCCCAACCCTTACCCTGCTATACTTCCATTTACTGGTGGTCAGGAGAAGCTGCTATGACATCCTTACACTACCTCGTGGGCGGGGTAGGATAAGCAAACGTCAGCATGCCACTGAAGCCTGGTCTGTAGCTGCTTTGTACTGCCAAAATAGCACAAAGAAATTAGGCTAGAAGAGGTGCTGAAAGATATATCAAGTTAGGGATCCAAAAACTGAGGTGAATTAAAATCACTGGAGATGCCTGAAAAATAGGTTGCGTGACTTCTGTTGTATTTGAATGAAAATTAATGTGTTCAGGAACCAGGAAAGTTGGATTTTTTCAGAACTATATAAAAGCCCCTAAGACCAGTGAATTATGATTCCCAAAACTGTCTGACGGAGGGGAATGGTACATACCTATGACCATATTCTTAAATTTAATTCTAAATTCTCCCATGTCAGCTGTTAGATCATTGGATCTGTGTGGATTTAGAGGGAACAATGTCACTTACTTAATCAAAAAGTTCCAAGGAATAGCCATGTTAGTCTAATTCAGTAAAACAAACAAGGAATCCTGTGGCACTTTTAAAGACTAACACATTTTTTTATTGCATGAGCTTTCATGTGAAGTGGGATTTTCTCCCATGAAAGCTCATGCTATAAACAAATTTGTTAGTCTTTAAAAGTGCCACAGGATTCCTTGTTTGTTTTAATCAAAAAGAATACTTTACACTGTAGCAGGTTTTTCTCACAGGCATGCCATCTGATTAGTGAACCAATCCAGTTTTGCTTAGAAATCTGGAGTAATTTCAGCCCAAGGAGGTAGGGTTCTAAGCTACTGATATGTGAATTAATATCTCTATGGTCCACCGGAAGTAGGAACCATTAGAAAAGGGATAGATAAGACAGTAAATATTATAATGCCATTATATATCCATGGACAACCTGCACCTTAAATGCTGAGTGCAGTTCTGCTATCCATCTAAAAAAAAAGATACTAGAATTGGAAGGGCTAAAGAGAAGTACACCAAAAATGATTAGGTGTACAGAACAGATTCCATATAAGGAGAAATTCAGATGACTAAGATTGCACATCTTGGAAAAGAAAGGATTAAGCATGAGACTATGAGAGTTCTATAAAATAATAACGATGTGGAAAAAGTTTTTTTTTTTTTTTTTTTTTTTTAAATCCCTTCACACAACCAAGACCCAGGGGCTTTCCAATGAAATTAATAGGCAGCAGTTTTAAAACGTGTATATAAGGAAGTACTTCTTCACACATCACTCAGTCAACCGGTGGAACTCATTTGTCAGTGGATGTTGTGAAAGCCAAAAGTATCACTGGGTTCAGAAAAAGAATAGATAAGTTCCTGGAGGATAGGTCCATCAATTACTATTAGCTAAGATGATCAGGAATGCCATCGTGGGTGTCCCTAAGTCTCTGACTGCCATATGATTGGATTAGATGGGTTACTTGGTGATTATCCTGAAGCATGTGGCATTGGCCACAGTTCTAAGACAGGATTCTGGGCTAGATGGACCATTGGGCTGACCCAATATGTCCATTATTATGGTGTTAAATAGCTGTTCCCTCTGATATAGAATCCTCACGGGAGCTAAGCTAAGCTTGTTTCATCTCCATGCCCCTTTCATAGACGTTACTAGAGCTGCTGTATTATTCGTAGTCAAGATTCCCTATGCAAATGTAATTCACTGTTCATGGAGTATCCGGGAACAGATTACATTTTATGCTCTTGTCTAATTATTCACTCTGATATTTCATCATATGCGGTTTTAATGAATTAGTCACTCAGAATACTTGTTATTTCTTATCTGTGGTGTGTGGCTGATCACCCAAGTGACATGATATTATTTCTGCGTCTGGATTCACTGACTTAAACTTTAGAAAAAGGATGTGGGCACCAATAAATCACTTGCCTACGTGTACGTAGTGATAGTCTCACAAAGAACAGCCACTCCAAGCATCTGTGAGAACAAAAATCTTCACTGTTTGCAGATCAATGAACAAAAAGTCTGTGACCTTTGCTGAACTGAAAAAATTAACAATTTATTTAAGTCCTAGATAACGTTTCGACGATGCCAGCTCTAAGTATGCCATTATGCTTACTAATTTTTGTAACTCATTCTTAAACTTCACTGTAAAACAGCATAATATGGTGCAGATGGCTTTACAATACTTTTAAATTACATTTCTGATCATTTTTAAATATCAACTTACCAAATATTAAAGGACATTTCAAGAACTGAGAAAAGTTATTCTCACTTTGTTATGAATAGCCTTCTGCTTATTAGATTCACTGTATCCAGCATACTGTGGAAAATATTTCTTTAGTGATAAATGTGTAGGCATCATACCAAAACGTTTCTGTGGCAATGTTCTCACTGACCATGATGGATGGTCACTGAAAAACTAACTGAGCCTCATTGAAAGGGTTGAGATGTCTACTTATGCTTATGAAGAACACATGGATCTGGGTTTGAGAACTGAGTGTCTACTGATCCACCTTGACTAGTAGCAACTAGGAACTTCTATTTAGAGGCAGTAAATTCAAAGGGAGTTGGAGTCAGCTGTCCTTATTAACCAGAAAGATTGGGTATAAGGCAAGGCCCTTAAGGATAGATGGTGCAATGGACATTTGAGACTTCAGAAGGATCTCAAGAGCTTCACCCAGAAAAAGATGTTTTTGCTTTAGCTCCATCCAGCAACATGGAGGCTTAAATAACTGAAGATCTATTTTCAACTTCTATTGCTGTAGAAGGAGAAAAAAAAATCACTCTGGGCCTGATTCTGCCCCCTAAAAGAGTGCTTTTCTGCTCAAACAGTTCCAATGGCACTACTCACTGCAAGTAAGCTTGGATTTTAACTTAGAAATGCTGTAATGGGGTACTCACCTCTTAAAAACCTGCAGCTTGCATTTAGTATTGCAGTTCCTTTCCCACCGCTAGTACCCCTTTTGGTTGTCATCCTCACTTGGTGAGACTTCCGTGGCTTGGCCCTGCAACCAATTCACAAAGTCAAGATGAACCCTTTCCCAGGAGGCAAGAAATGGACAGTATCTTTGCCCTCACTCAAGCCTTCAACTCCACTTTAGGCTCTTTACATTCAGCTGTTTGCTCAGGCTTCCCACTGAGCCTTGTTTCTTTCTCAGGGTTTACACTACTTCACCAGTGGCCACTGAAGGAACCAGGCCTGTCCATCCACTCATTACTGCTAGTTCCAATCCTCGGACCCTATAAATAGAAGCCACATACTGCTCCCTTCAGTTAGTTGCTGCTACTTCCCTGGGCCACAGCCCACCTGGCTCCTTTATCATCTCCACTTACCTTAGAGTTAAAGTTCTCAGATTGTCTCTCTCCCAGCTTAAGGAACTGCAGTCAATAGAGCTCCTGTGGCCATAGAGAAGCACCCGGCCTCATCCCTCTTGTCCCAGCCAGGAGCTGACTGGCTAACCCCCTGCAGATCCTTTTATCTGAGCTTGCTGGGTTCAGACTGGTTATTTCCATGCAGTCTCTCTGGACAGTCCTGAAGGATCTACTTTTGCATCTCCTTTCTGGGGTGCATCATGGTACAACCATCAGGCTTCTAACAGAGAGCCACAAAGTCCTGGCATACTCCATCACAAACACATATCCATTCAGTCAAGAAGTACTGTGGGCTCTTTTGACAGGGGACACTACACACTTTTATCTACTTTTCTATGTATACAATGAATCTACCAGGAGAAAAGTGCTCCACCAACACAACCGCTGGGGTTCATTAGGGTAAACAGGCTGTCATGCAATGACAAGTCACAGACACCAAAGGACAGATAAGACTTGAAGCAGTTTATAGCGAGAAGGGTTTGTATATTCCTGATCCCAATCTCTCATTCAGACACACCATAAGCTAATTGGTGCAGGAGCTTAGCAGTGTGTATGGGTGCAGCTTTTGTAGTGGACATGAAACGTGAGCACATTGATTTTCAACGATGCAGGACTGGAAAGGCCCACTGCCCTACTAGGTAGGATTCTCAAGAAGTACAACATCGATATAGCAGATATCTGGCTCTCAGAGGAGTTGAGTCTGGTAGTGGTTGGTGCAAACTATGAATTTTACTGGATAGGCAAATCCAAAGGTGAACTCAGAACATCTGTAGTGGGTTTTGCCATCTGTACACCTTTATTGTGTGACATGGACAAATTCCCAAAAGGAATTAGTGTCAGATTGATGGTTAGCCACAGAAACCTTATTGAGGTCAAACATGTCACAGTCATCAGTGCATACATCCCTACCATGAACTATACTGATGATATCAAGGAGGCCTTCTATGAGCAACTTGACAGCACAATAAGGGATGTCCTTCAGAATGACAACCTGATGATCATGGGTGACTTTAATGCCAGAGTTGGTTGTGATACAACCTTATGGATCAGAGTGCTGGGGCATCATGACCTTCATAAAACCAACACCAGGGAACTTTTACTCTTGTGCAAATATACCAAATATAACTTATCAATTACTAATACCATGTTCCAGCAGCAAAATAAGTACAACACCACTTGGATGCATCCTCAATCTAAGAAATAGCATCTTTTGGATTACATCAGTGTAAGACAGAGGGACCTCAAGGATGTTAAGATCACCCATGCAAAGAGGGGAGTGGATTGCTGGTCTGATCACAGACTTGTCAGAAGATAGGTGTTACTACAAGTTCAGCAAAAAAAGTGGCATTGCAGACAGAAACCTCCAACAAAATTAAACACTGCCAAAGATCCATCTAACCAGTAAGAACTTGAACAGAAATTAGCTGCAAAACTCTTAAGCCCCCGCTTTATGAGCCCAAATTGCAAAAAAGGATGGATTGAATCTGTGATGCCACATATTCCATAAATACACAGGCCCTTGGTTTCATCAAAAGGAAACATCAAGACAGGCTTGATGAAAATGATACAGAGATAGGTCAAGTTTAGACAAGATTCACAGTGCATAAATCATCTTGTGTATGAAGGCCTGTTACTTCAAGCCAAACATTAAATTCAAACCTGATTACAGCAGATGAAAAATCAATGGTGGAAAGAGAAAGCTAGTGAATTACAATATGCAGCTAACAAAGATAACATCAAATAGTTTTATCAGGGTCTTAGAGCTGTCTATGGTTCTGCACCAAGTGGAAGTGCACCTACCCACTCTGCAGCTGGTGGCAGACCCCTGAAGAGAAGAGCAAAATCATGAACCACCGGGCAGAATACTTCAATTCTCTTCTAAATCTTCCCTCTAACATGTCTGACATGTATGACATCCCTCAGAAAAAAAACATTAGTAACACTTGATCAACCATCTTCAGAGTATGAGGTCAGTGAAACTGTCAAACAAGCGTCCTGTGAGAAATCCCCAAGACCAGGTAGCATACCACTTGAGACCTTTAAACAAGTGGGTGATTACATGCTCAGGAAATGTACACAACCCTTCCTGTGGTCTTTATAGAACTGATGAAGGCCTTTGACACAATTAATCGCTATAGTTTCTGGAAAATCCTCCACAAAGTTGGCTTCCCAGAGAAGTTTGTATCTTTTATCAGATCCTTTCACAAAGGGGTGATGACCAGGGTGCAGGAATGTGGGGAACCCTTTGATCCCTTCCCAGTGTCAAATGGCACAAAACAAGGCCGTGTATTAGCATCAACACTCTTTTCTATCATTTTCACCATGATGCTCCTGGATACCTTCCATGATATAGACCATGACATATACATCCAGTCTCATACAAAGGGCTGGTCATCAATCTGAGATGTCTACAGGCCCACACTAAGGTGCTGGAACAAATTAGTCGATTGTGCGCTGGTAGCTCAATCATTAGAGGATGTCCAATTTATCACCAGTTGATTTACACAGATAGCTACGTATTTTGTACTCACTATCAGCTTGAAAAAAACAGAAGTAATGTACCAGCCATCTCCAGTAAAGGACTATGCTGAGCTTGCTGTTCCTATGGAGGGCACCCAACTTAGAGCAGACAATCAATTCTGTTATCTTGGAAGTCTATTCTCCAACACTGCCAACATTGATGCTTCATTGCCAAGGCAAATTGCCCCTTCGGGAGACTTTGTCATTGTCTGTGGAATGAGAGGGGTCAGACTACTCACAGAAATTAAGGTGTATCAGGCAGTGGTGCTGCCCACAATGATGTATGGATGTGAGTCATGGATGCTTTCCTGTAGGCACCGTAAGTAACTCAAGCAGTTCCATGAGCACTCCCTGAGGTCCATTTGTAACATTTAGTGGCATGACAGACTCACCAATACAGAGATCCTTGAAAGGTTCCAAATCTCATGGAAGGCATGGTGCTGAGAGCCCAGTTTTTGGTGGGCTGGACGTATCAAGAAGATGGAGGACACCAGAATCCCGAAACTTGAGTTTTAAGCCAATTGAAAATCAGACAAAGATCAAAGGGAAGGCCACATCTGAACTATAAGGTCATCCTGAAACAAAATTTTAAGGCCTGTAACATTGATTGGAAGGCTTGGCCATGGATAGGGCCAGCTGAGCAGTACTGTCATTTAGCTATTAAAATCTTTTAAATCAAACAAGCAAATATAAAGGAGGAAAAGAGAAAAAGAAGAAAGGCCAAAAGGAGTAACTCCATCAACTGCATGTTGTACCTACAGCGTCTGTGGTCGCATCTGTGGATCAAAGACTGGCCTTATTTGCATAAAATATGCTTAAATAAACTTAGTCACAAAGGCTATGTCTACACTTACAAAGTTAAGTCGACTTTATTAAGTCGACTTAACGAAAGTTGACTTAACTTTGTAAGTGTAGACATAGCCCCTTTTTGACCTTATTAAGTTGACTTAACACTTTAAGTTGACTTAATAAGGTTGATTTAGGCACTAACTCCATCCACACTGGTTTAGGTCAACTTAAGGAATCAACTTAAGCCTTAAATTGACCTAAAACTAGATGTTATTAAGTCGACTTAAGTTTTCCTTAAGTCGACTTAAGGAACAGCTTAAGTTGACTTAATAAAAGCCCAGTGTTGACAGGCAGAAAGTTAGGTCGACTTAAGCCTCCTTAAGTCGACCTAACTTGTAAGTGTAGATGCACCCAAAGGGTCACCGATAAAACTCATTTGTCAGCATTGATGGGAGACTCCATATGTATACAGTGTGAGAGGCATTAAAATCAGGTGCTATACGGAGAATTTGAGGGCCGCAAATATTTTTCTTACATTTAAGTGGTCGGTGTGCTCCTGGAACCAGGGAGACTTTTTAGTACAGTGGCTGAAATAATTGTTGAAGATGGGATTATGAAACACATTGACATGCTCTGAAGAGAAACTATACTGGCTTCTGTAAAGGAGGATTCTTTAAATATATTGACAATAATGGCTAATATAAGACTAGCTCATGCACTTTGTTTCAACTTTCAAAAGCCTCTTCCAGAGTCCCTTGCAAGACACTGTTAAAGAAACTAAGGTCAGGTCGACGCTTATGGCGGCAAATTTGCTGCTGTCAATCTATCTTTCCACATCGATTTAATTACGTCAATGGAGACCTGTTCAATCAATCAGGGAAGACCACCCCCTGAAAAAAGAGTAGTGTTGAGTCGACAGGAGGCCATTTCCCATTGACTCAGCACACTAAAGACACCACAGTGAGTAGGCATTAGGAAATCAAAGGGAGATACACAAATTATTTTAAATAATTTACATATCTCCCTTCAACTGCCACCAAAAATTGCCGTACGTGTAGATCAGGGCTAAGTAATTCCAGAGTAAGAAGTGCTGTCATGGATCAGACACTGCCTAACAGACCAAAAAAGTGTGTGTGGGGGGGGAGTTAAAATATGTAGTTAATAACCAAGCTTCCTGACTGGCAGTATGGTGGGACTGGGAGATGAAATTCAGTCTTGGCAAACAAGAGGACAAAGGGAAGGTCTAATTTAAAATATTGATATACATTATAGTGTCCTAAATTAACTGTAACCTTTCAGGAAAAGGTCCTGAGCATTACTGTGAACAACTTTATAAAAACATCTGCTCCATGTACAGCAGTGGTAAAAAAAAATCCTAATGTTCTTTGCTGTGTAAAGAAAGAAATGGAAAACAATCTCATTCTATCCTTCTTGGTAATAAATATTGATGCCACACACTTACCTGGGGCACTGGGCCAGGTTTTTCAACAGGTGTAAATTAGTACAGCCCAACTGATTGATTTGTTTGGGCTTTGTATATTTATTTTTACTGAAGTGTGACTGAAAATCATGCTTTTTTGGCCACATTCTGACAAGCCCAAACCAGCTGAAATGATTTTCTTCAGACTTTCACACACTTGGCTAAGACACAGAGAAGGTTCAGTCCAAAAGCTAACACTTCATGAATAACTAGTTTTCATAGAAACATAGAAACAGAGATTAATTCCCCTTCACAATTGGTCATCCACGCTTCTGGTATTAATTCTAATCTTGTTTTAGGAAAAATGCATTCCATATTCCAAAGGGCTTGATTAAGTCTAGAGTTTTGCACAAGCTAAGTCAATCTTTTACAGCAGTGTGGAATACAACAAACAAACAAACCCCCAGATATTGCCTATTCATCAAAGGAGAAAAGCATCTCTCTGCAGTGGGCCAGCATAAGACGTCAATGAGACTCAAGTAGTGCACAGTCCTTCATCTTTAGCGAAATCCAAATGGTAATTTGTCACTGCATTAGGACTTCATTACAGCAGAAAACTAGCTGAGAGACATGGTCAGATGCATAGCACACTTGCTTGAGAGACAAGAGACTTGCATGCTGTTCTCAGTAATGCTACTGATCTGCTTTATAATCCTGGACAAGTCATTTCCCCTTTCTGCCTCTGTTTCCCACTCTTATCTGTCAGATCCTCAGGTCAGGGACTGTCTCTCTCTGTGTACAGTGCCCAGCAGAATGAGGCCCCAGTTTTGGTTGCTATGTCCAGGTATGATTGTACCTTTAGTCATTATTAATAATAATAGAAAACAATCTTGCTAGGTGTCCCTGGCCTGCAGTGAGGGAACTCAATGGTGTAACAGAGGGGGATATATTTGCCTACTATGGATCAGTTTTAGAACTTAAAATAAATAAATTCTTGGTCAAATTCAGAACTGCTTTAAAGAGATACAACCCCCCATGTCTCGGGACCAAACTCACTTGATAATAAGTTATGGTGATGTGTTGTGTTTGGGGTTAGCCAGTCAAAAGGATACACATAGGTTTGTTTAAAATTGTGTAACTTAAATGAATTTGCTGTCCGCTTGGCATGTAAACTTAGTGTCAGTGGTTATCTACACTGTGCTTTCTTTCACTGGTGTAGCTATGCTGATGTAACAGCACCAGTGGAGATAAAAAATACAGTCAAGCTTTTCTTACACAATGAGGATAGGGAAGGAGCTGTATAAGAGGTAATGCAAATAGGAGGATATAAGATAAAGCAGAACATCCAAGCCTTATACAACACTTCATTAGGTCTTGTACACACTACAGCCTTATCACGTGGTAAGGAGCTTGCATGATAGGGCTGTGAGTGTACACACTACAATGTTACCTATTGCGTGGCAACAGCCCTCTTGCCGCGCAACAGGTAAACCGCCCACACAATCATGGTAATGCTTACCACAGATCGTCTGTCCTGCAATAGTGTGTGTGTGTGTGTGTGTGTGTGTGTGTGTGTGTGTGTGTGTGTG
>ML686135.1:2507839-2528943 GCA_007922175.1 Pelusios castaneus | reverse complement strand
GTGTGTGTGTGTGTGTGTGTGTGTGTGTGTGTGTGTGTGTGTGTGTGTGTGTGTGTGCTCATTGCGGGTTAGACAGCCTTCGGAAATGTCCCAGAGTGCCAATGGAGGCCACTGTGGGACACCGGAGCTGTAGTACTTGTAAATTTCACTGCTCTAACAGAGCAGTGAAATTGACAAGTAGGAGCAGATCTCCAGTTGCCGTGAGTGCCGGCACTCATGGCGGCTAGAACCCCACTGCTACAGGAAGTCCCTCAAGCCTCTCGGTTTCCTGGCTGTCTGCCGGGAAACTGAGCGACGTGAGGGAATCCGCAGCCGGGCTCTAGCCACCAGGACCCTGGCGGCTGAAGCACCGCTGCGAGGATTCTCTCAAACTGCTCAGTTTCCCAGCAGACAGCCAGGAAACCGAGCGGCTTGAGGGACTTCCTATAGCAGCGCAGCTCTAGCCACTGGCACTCCTGGCAGCTAGAGCCCCGCTGCTGCTGGGGTCCCCGCTTCTGGGGCTCCCTTGCTGGTGCGAAGCCAGCGATTTCAGCACCTGGAGAGCCCCGCTACTAGCCTAAAGGCTGTCTGGGCAGTGCATGGTGGGATAGGTGCCCACCATGCACTGCTCCTTCTAAGGAAAATGCAAAGGAGTGTGTGGATGCTCCTTTGTGTTAGAAGGATTAATGTGTGGACGGGTGAAAGCGTTACAGTTATAATGCTTTGCTTGTCCTGCAACAATTTATTGCGGGAGAAGTCTATAGTGTATATATAGCCTGAGTTGCTGTTTCTATACTATTCATCCCTTTTGCCATGTTGGCATGTAAACTGCATTCGCTTTCCGTGCCACTGAATGCCAAGATGGTGCAACTTTGATTTCATCATTCACATTCATTTTCTGACAAATATACACCAGCACTGAATGCAAACTCAGTCATAGGCTAGAGGCTTATTGCAGGAGAGGGTGGGTTAGGTTTTGTGGCCTGCATTGTGCAAGAGGTCATTCTAGATGATCATACTGGTCCCTTCTGACCTTAGAGTCTATGGGTATGTCTACACTTGAAAGATAGGTCAACTTAAGGATGCTTAAGTCAACTTAAAGAACCCCATGTCCACACCAGGCTTTCATTAAGTCGACTTAAGGGCTTCCTTAAGTCGACTTAATAACTACTGCTGTTTAGATCGACTTAATGGCTAAGTCGATTTGTTAAGTCAACCTAAAATCATTGTGGATGCCCTAGGTCGACTTAGTTCCCCACATGCAGCAAGGAAACATTCAAGGAATAAAGCCAGTTCCTTTAGGACCACAAGTGATTGGTACTGTGGCCCTTCATTTTGCAGTAACTTTCCATCTCACTCTTTACCCCTCGCTTTTGTTTGTTTCCCTCTCTACTTGCTTAAATATATGTGCTTTACATGCCTAATTGTTCTCCAGTTTATAAGGGGGGAATAAAAACCTTTTAAAGTTACCAGAGCAACCAGAGCTATCTCTGAACTACAGAATATTGTCTATGTGAAACACATATCCCAGGCTAATGTTTATTTATAGCTCCTCCATTTTTATAACACAGAATATATTCTAAAATGCAAGCATGTTTTTCTCATTAATTATTTGTAACTCTTTTTATTTTCACTAACCCTTTTCTTTTTAAAATCAGAGATGAACGAGAACATTGGTACAAGAAAATTTAGGGCCAGATTATCCAAACACACGCACTCCAAAGAGGGACGGGACTGTGCAATTTATGTTTATTACACACAAACTGGACATTTTGCCCAGGAAGTCCTACTTTCTTCCATCCAAGCTTGCTGTCCAAACCCCGATACATCCTGCCCACTGCCCCCCTGACTCTGTCTCTTCTCTTCTCCTTGCCCAATCAGTCCCAGTTCCTCCTTCCAGTACCTTTTCTGATTTGATGCCTTTCACTGGCTTCTAATTCATCTCCCTCCATGTGCTTTTGATCCAGTCTCAGTCTCCGTCCCTCCTAACTCCTGCCTAGATCCTTGTCTCCCTGACCAACCAGTCTCAGTCTGAGTAGACTCTGTCCCAGTCTACTCCTGCCCCTCCCCAAGAGTCCAGCTTTTGTTCCCTTGGCATTCAAATCAGACAGCTTCTTCTATGCTGCCAGGGTGGCAGCAGCAAGGTCTTGGGAGCACAGGAAAAAAATGGCTCCTAGCTCTCCATTCTGCTTCCCGGCCTCACCACCAGCTGGAGCACCCATTACAGGAAAATCCTTCTGGGCCTCACCAGCTCTGGGCTGAGGCAAGCTCAGTTACTCTGTGAGGATAGACATGTTCAGTCTGGTCCCAGGCAGGAGCTATGACGGGATGGAGGCTGCTTGGTCATTCTGTCTGCATGGTGCGTGCACAGCCTGGTCAATGAGTGAAGCTGTGAGCTGTCCAGGCATGCTCAGAGAGGACAAAATGTTCAGAGATTCAGTTGTTTAAAGTCTCTACTGACTGTGACTCTACTCAAACTGTGACTTTCCCAAAGGCTTACACCTTGGTAAGATCTGGGGGCAGGTGCGTTCATGGGAATCGCAAAATGCATGCCCCTGATGCAAAGACTACATTCTGACCCCACCAAATCTAACGTCCCTATTCTAAAGCATGCTTAGTGAGGACAGTATCTTCAGAGATTTTAGTTGTTTAAATCTAACCACTGTGTATTTGGCATTGGTGAGGTCATATTGGGTCCAGTTTTAGGGCCCCACTACTACAGTAAGGGTGTGAACAAATTGGAGAGAGTCCAGTAGAGAGTAATGAAAATGATTCGGGGTTGGGACATATGATTTATGAAGAGAGGCTGAGGGAACTGTGTTTATTTACTCTAGAGAAGAGAAGAGTGAGCTGGAATTTGATAGTGGACTTCAACTACTTGAATGGGGGTTCCATGGAGGATGGAACTAGGGTGTTCTCAGTGGTGGCAGTTGACAGAACAAGGAGTAATGGCCTCAAATTGCTGTAGGAAGGAAAACTTTTTCACTAGAACGATGGTGAAGCACTGGGATGGGTTACCTAAGGAGGTGGTGTAATTTCTATCCTTAGAGGTTTTTAAGGCCTGGCTTGACAAAACCCCCTCTGGAATGGTTTAGTTGGGGTTGGTCCTGCTTTGAGCAGGAGGTTGGACTAGATGACCTCCTGAAGTCCCTGACAACCTTAATCTAATTTGATTCTAAAGCATGCAGGTGGTAGCCTCATTCTCAGAACTGGATGAACAGATAAGGCAGATGCCCTGCCTGGAAAATTTCAGCCCAAATGGTATAAAGTTCCATGAAGTTATTTATTTAAAACTGAAGGAATATCTGGGCCCTTTTATTATTAATAGCACTTGTCCTCTAATTTATATTTGGGAAGTTACATTCACCTACACAATTCCCAGTAGTATTTATTTCCTTAAAAACATTAAAGAGGTTTCAATCCATATCCAAATCAGATCCAAATGATCTGTAATACACCCTAAGCATTAAATCATGGGAACCTCTAGTAGCTTTCTTCAACACAGCAATTTTGACCCAAACAGACTCTTTCTTACTCATTTCATCACTTCTAATTTATTTTCGGTCTACCTTACTATTGATGTACAGTGCTACTTCTTCATCGTTTCCTTTATTTCTATCTTTCCTAAACAGTGCATATCCTTCAATACCTGTACTCCACTCATGACTACTATTCCACCAGGTTTCTGTTGTCCCTAAGATATCTGGTTTCACTTCCTGCATCAGTAATTATAGTTCCTCCACTTTGTTATCCAGGCTACTTGCATTGGTGTACAAACTTCTTAATTGTTGCTACATTCCTCACCAGATAAGGTACAGTCATTCTATTGCCAGTATCACCTATCTGACTGGTATCAGCAGTATCCTTCCTTTTAATGTCCATTCTTCTACCCACTGCCATTCCTTTCTCCATTGCTGTATCCTTTTTATTTAATTTTCCTCCTGCTCAATGTTAAAATCAGGCATGGAGATTACATGAACATCTCTCCTTGAGCTCCTAGTTTAAAGTTTTTCTAATGACTTGTGCCAGCCTCCATCCGAGAAGTCTATTTCCTTCTTGATTCAGGTGAAGACCATCCCATAAAAATAGTCCTCTGTCCATGAATGCCTTTCAGTGGTCAAACTTCCCAAAGCCCTCCTTATAGCACCAAAGCCTGAGCCATTCCTTGATCATCATCATTTTGTTTTGCCTTCTTTCTCTTCCAGGAACAGGTAGAATCCCACTAAAGATCATCTGAACCTCCATTTCCTTAAGCATCTTCCATAGCCTGACATAATCTCTCCTGATATGTTCCAGGGAGAAACTAGCTGTGTCATTTTTTCCATGTTAAGTACAATCAGTAGATTCTTTCCTGCTCCCATTAGGATCCTCTTCAGCCTCAGGTACACATCCTGTATCTTAGCTCCTGATAGACAGTACACCCTTCTGTTTTCCAGATCAACTCTTGTGACAGGCCTTTCTGTTTTTCTTAGTAAGAAATCACCAATCACCTAGACCTACTTTTTCCTGGTGTGATTCTCTGGCTTTCCTCCTGTTCTTTCTGACTGCAAGTCCTTGTATATTTTATTCTCTGTTTGCAGTTTTCTGCAAGTCATTCTGTATCTTCCTGGGGCTCTGAACTTTGGATATATCCATTGACTCTTTCTGTCTTCTTACAGGACTAGCTGTTCTTCTTTTCTTCCTTTCCCTCCTTCCTGCAGTTACAACTTGCTGTGCCCCTTCTTCATTTTCCAAGTCAGCAAATGTGTTCCTGAGCTCTATTTCTCCTTCACTAGTCAATCCTTTGCCTCATTCTTATAGTCACATGCTTCCACTGATCATTTTCCTCACCCACCAGTCTGCCTTCTGAGTTTTCAGTCCAGCTTGCATCTGCAGGTCTTGACTCTTCCCTTCAGTCTCCTATTGCCTTTGCTCCATCTGCTCAAACCCTCTTCGAAATTCAACCATAATTTGCACCTGTATCTCCTAACCTTGGATTTTCTCTTTCATCAGCTATAGAAAGCAGCATATCATACAAATGAAGCTTTTTTCAGGTACTCACTCTAGGATCATGTGTATCCCACAGCTTCTACATCTGGTCATCTTAACTCTCTCGTCCATTACTACTACCATTGTTGTCTTTCTGTCTGTCACATCTTTCCTGCCTAATCTCCTGTCAAAGAAAAATTAAAAACAAAAGAAAAAGAAAACAACCAAAACAAAATCAGAATCCCCCACACTCCTTCTCACAACTCCCTTTCAAACTCCCACTCAAACTCCCCTGTTTACATCTCTGGGTTACACTAACCTATTCCCTGGAATAAACAGGTTTATGCCTTTTTAATAGCCTTTTTTTTAATCCAGTGATAAGAACAGTAAGGGGCACAGCAGTAGCCCTGTTTGATCTAGGGTGTATGAACCCTTCTTTACTGAATAGCCAGGCATTCAAGGATTTAAAACTAATTCAAAGCTTTTGAGGTCTGAAGAACTACTGTCATCAATATTTCTGGTTTCTCTAGAAAAATCCCTTAATAAAATAGATCTAAAACTAGCTAATAGTAAATAGTTTCAGAAAATATTATTCTTGTTTAATCACATATAAAATAGCCTTGGGATTTCAGAAGGCCAGAAAAGGGGATTAAAAATTGTTCTGCAGATAATGTGGTATTGCTTATTAAAGTGTAGATTAATTACTTCTGTGTTGATAAATTACTTCTGACACATGTAATTAAAGCAGAAGATTTAATCATTAACTTCAATCAATGCGAATTTGCCCTTTAAAAAGCAAACTGTAATGCACCCTTGGTAATAAACTAATAGTACAATGCTGGTTTTTTTCATTTTAGAATCTTACACCGGATTAACTGTTTATAAAACAGTATCTGAGTATCTTACTATATGACAGTTTTATGCACCTTTTTACTTCTCTCTGATTCTCTAGACAGCAACTGTATGAAAATGGAAAGAAATGCTTGACAAATATAAAAATACATTTAACAGGACTTATCTAAACATTTACATTGTAGCAGCACACAGAGGACAACCAGTTTGGGTCCGATTATACTAGCTGTTGTACAAATGTGGAAAAAAAGGCAATGCACTGCCCCAAAGAATTTACAATCTACAACCCATAAATGATTACATCTATCATTCCACAAACTCCTTTCTAAGAGCCACACGCTGTCTGTGGCTCTGACTAAGGCCTGGGTTGCTCAGCCTGCCCCATTAATTTCCTTGGCTATGTCCTCACTGCCAATAAAGGGGTGTTTTTTAAAGTGAGATAGCTATTTTCAGGTTCTTATCTCACTAACTCTCTGGTGGAGACAAGGTGCAGGTACCTTTTACCGCAGTGTAGCTACCTGAAGTCAACCCTTTACTTCCTACTTGAGATTTACCTTGGCTAGCTATGTTGAGATAAAAACTATAGTGTCTCATCTCCACTAAGCTGTTACAGTGAGAGTTTCAGAGCTGTGATGTGGGAAGTGTGTGTAGCCCATTCAATCTGTTTTCACATATCACTTAGCTCAGGAGGATCCAGAGAATGGGAGCAGGGCAGATTATTCACTGAGAAGAGTTGGGTGATAATGTAACTTCGTAGTTCTGGGTTTCCAACAATTATCACTCTACAATGTGAGACAAGAAAGATAAATAGTAATCTCAAACAGTATCTGTCACCCTCAGTATTAATTTTTTCATGTTATTAGTTTCTGATAGTGCCCAGAATATGCTAAGTGCTCTTCAAAAATAAAAGAAAACAGTTGTAAAGTTCAATCCTGATCCGATAGTGCTACACACCTACATGGATCCTTGATCCTCTGAACTCACAGGAGCTTCCCTTAGAATTAGGGATCTTCCCAGGAACAATACATTGCAAGACTGGGCCCTGAGAGACCGACAAAGGTTGAGAGAAGGGATACAATGGTCATTTTGGAAACTGGGCACTTTTGGTAACACAGTTGTATTTTCAAATAAGTTATGTGCTGCTCTCTGGGTTTTTTATTAGTTCTACGTGCTGTTCCCAGTTAATATTTTTAGGGCTAGAAGGGACCATCATGATCATCTAGTCTGACCTCCTGCACATTACAGGCCACAGAACCTCACTCACCCACTTCTGTAGAAGCCCTATAACCTCTGGCTCTCCAGATCTTGATTTAAAACTTTCAGGTTACAAAGAATCCACCATTTACTCTACCTGAAACCAAAAAGTGACCTGTGCCCCACATTCCAGAGGCATGGGGGGAAATAACGCCAAAAACAAAGGTCTCTGCCAATATGACCCAGGGAAAAATTCCTTTCTGGCCCACAATATGGTGATCAATTACACCCTGAGCTGGTGGACAAGATCCAACAGAAAAGAATTCTCTGGAGTAACTCAGAGCCCTCCCCATCTAGCCTCCAAACTCTGGCTATTGAAGATATCTGCTAATAGCAGGCATGGGGGACCATATGCCATTGTAGGCAATCTTATCATACCACCACCTCCATAAATTTATCAAGTTCTTTCTTAAAATAAGGTAGTTTTTTGCCCCTACTACAGCCTTGGAAGAGTGTTCCAAAACTTCCTTCCAGCAGGGCCATCCTTGGGGGGGAGGGGGGGGGCAAGTGGGGCAACCACCCTGAGCCCTGCAGTTACACAGGCCCCCCACTGCCACGCTTTGCCCCACTCTCTTCCCCACCCTGCTGCCTTTGGCAGCAAGCCGAAGGCAATGGGGCAGGGCGGGAATGCAAAGCCCAGACTTTGGGAGCCCACCCCACCCTGCCCCGCCCCTGGGGGCAGAGCAGCCAGCCCAAGGGAGGGGCGATATGCAGGGTCCAGCCTCTCTGGGCCAGCCAGCCAGCCCCCCCCCAATGTGGGGGGGGGCAGGGGCCCCCACAGGCCAATTGGTTATGGACCCTGTCCCCCCACACCTCAGGGATGGCCCCACCTTTCAGGGATGTCAGCCTGGCCTTCATCAGTTGGCTTTTTATAGGAAGAAGTGGATTTTCCAGAAAGTGAAACTCCTCCCTTGAGTGACTGAGGAGAATGGTGAAAGATTTGCCTCACACATACACTAGATTTCTAGGCATCTTTTATTATTTAAATCCCAATTCCTGGCAACCTGATTTCTTTTTGGAGGCTATGCAGTCCTGTGGTCCCTCTGTGGTGAGAAAAGAGATCAAGGATGTGTCAGGGTTTTCATTGACTTGAGGCCCTAGTCACCTGAGAGGCTCACTCCTGTAGAATGGGTATAAATTCACTGTACTAGAGTGAATCTGGCAAATATGATGGCAATAGACTTTATTTTTATACACAGTAGACGCACTTAAAAATGTCCTTTTATTGGGTATTTCCAGGCAAAAGTGCACTTATTGATCTCTTGACCAACCATTCCAATTGATACAGTTGCTATTGCTGCCATTCTCTTAAGCAAGTGTAGTCCACTACTTATTATGGGGCTTATCTTTAATATAACAGCTGTTCTGTTCTTACATCCTTTGTCTAAATGGCTTATAGATTCATAGACTCTAAGGTCAGAAGGGATCAATATGATCATCTAGTCTGACCTGCACAATGAAAGCCACAGAACCTCACCTACTCACTCTTGTAATAAACCTCTAACCTATGATTAAATTATTAAAGTCCTCAAACCATAGTTTAAAAACTTTAAGAAACAGAGAATCCATCAGCAAATGAGCTATGCCCAATGCTACTGAGGAAGATAACACAACCCGAGAGCCTTTGCCAATCTGCCTTGGGGGAAAATTCCTTCCCAACACCAAATATGGTTATCAGTTCAACCCTGAGCATGTGGATAAGACTCACTAGCCAGATACTCAAGAAAGAATTCTTTTTAAAAACTCAGAACTAACCCTATCAAACTTTCCATCTCCGGCCATTGGCATATCTACCACCATACTGCCTATTCCTGGGATCAATCATATTTATCCATCTCACCACTTTGGCTTGCTGAAATGATCTCATGAAATAGCATATTAAAATATGAATTTTATTCACAACAAATGTATAGAATTCTTACAAGGTATCTCTGAAAATACAACTTTTTTGCCTGTGAAAGAAGCAACACAGTAAATGGTTAATGGCTACCAGCCTATCGTGTGAGGGCATCCCAATATTGGGAAGTATGGCTTGTTTTGTTCAATCTGCCGTTATATGAATCCCCTAATATACATTGTTGAGGGCACCTAAAGTTGTATCACTGTTATACTAGTGCTATAGTGAGAGTCCATAGATGTCTCCCATCCTACCCGCTATTCCCTCGAGATAGTATGACTGAAATTTTACAGCCTTTCAGTAGAGTACTGCAATTCCCTTTGCAATGTTTTATGTTAACAGACTACATGGTGCTGGTGTGTTACTCCACTATAGTCACTATATTTTGTATTGGAATCACGAATGAAATTTTGGCCCTACTAAAGTCGGTGGCAAATTGAGGTGGTAGAATCTCCATCTTTGGAGATATTTAAGGCCCAGTTAGACAAAACCCTGGCTGGGGTGATTTAGTGGGAGTGGTCCTACTTTTTAGCAGGGGGTTGGACTAAATGACCTCGTGAGGTCCCTTCCATCCCTATTATTCTATGATTCTGTGACTCCCACTGACTCCAGTAGGGCCAGAATTATCCCTTGCTGACAATAGAGGTCTAGTTTTTAAAAGAGTTATAATAGTGATATGGCCCTGTTTGCAGGAAAATAATTATTTATTTACAGCAGCACCTATAGATGCCAGTTGAGATGCAGACCTATTGTACTAGGCACCGTACAGAGCCATAGCAAGAGACAATCCCTGACCTGAATAATTTACAAACTAAATAGAAGGGATAGTCAAAAGGTGCAAGGAGGATATAGACATGCAGAGGTGAACTGACTTGGCCAAGGCCATACAGCAAACAGGAAGTACAAAGCTATGCGTTGAATTTAACAGGGCCTGTAAGTGTTTGAAAACATAGGGCCAAATATAGCCTGAGTACCATTAAATGGAGTTGTAGCCACTTATTCCAGGGAAAAATTTGGCTGCTGGAGCCTCGATTAAAAAAAAACCCCACCCTCCCATTCCTAATGTGTTCATAGTTGAAATTCACTCAACCTTTGCTGACTTTCAAATAACTATGGCTATGTCCACACTGGCAAGTTAGTTCGAATTAAGGAAGCTTAATTCGAACTAACTAAAGCCATGGCTACACTAGGCTTTAATTAGTTCGAATTAAGGGCTTCCTTAATTCGAACTAATAACTTTGAATAGGGTATTAGAAGTAAGGGTTAATTCGAACTAACTAGTTTGAATTAACCAATGTGGCCATGTTAATTAGAACTAATTTCTTAGTTTGAACTAACCGGCCCATTGAAATCAATGGAGATCGCTAATTCGAACTAAGCAAGTGCCATGAATGGCACTTGCTTAGTTCGAACTAATTTTTTCTAGTTTGAATTAAGCTAACTAAAATTAGTTTGAATTAGTTAGTTCGAACTAACTAATTCGAACTAAATTTAGTAAGTGTAGACATAGCCAATTTGAGGATTCAATTCTTTCTCTCCTTTATTCACAATTGCTATACTCTGATTACATTTTTGATCTTAATAACAGGCTAAAGACTTTTTTTAAGCTTGAATGATTTTTTTAATATATTTTCAAATAGGGAGCAAAGAGAAATAAATAAAGCTTAGAACTTCTGAAGAAATTAATAGAAAGAGGTAAACGTTGTTCCTGAAACCTGCCTGCCAACCTGTTACTGGCATAATATTATTTACAGATTTTATTCAGTTATATTTCCTTTTACATTACTGCTTGCTGCTATGGTTCACATAGTTGGGAACAGATGCATATGACTGTGTTTCATTTGAGAGTTCATACATAGTGTTTTCATGTGATGTTAATGGGAGTGTCTCTTATGGGACGTAAGAAGCAGCAGTTTTAATGGTGTTTTTTTTTCTCTCACAACTTTACCCTTCTGTTACTGAATTAGGCTTCCAGGCGGTTCTGTTAACACAAAACAGAGTCCCTAAATATAAGTGTATTGTAGCAAAGGTAATGAAGATACCGAGCTAATGGTGTTGGGGAAATAAATGTATATGATGGGGAACCTATGAAATAGGTAACTGGCCACTTCAGACACATCAAGCTACTAGTAAATTAACAGCTCAGATCCAGATCTTCAAAGGCACTTTGATTAAATAAATAGGAGTTAGGCACCTCAAAAAGCTTTGAGCATCTATGCCTCAGTTTTTAAGTAAAAATAATAGGTGATTACTACTCGTTTGCCGTTTGAAGCCAATTCTCAAGCTTTTGGAACAAATTCAGCTCTGACAAAAATGCTACTCTATTGACATACCTGTGACTAGCAGCCACTTACATAGGGGCTGAATTTGAGTCCCTTGTTTTTAAAAGGGAAGATTCTTATCCTAGGTTGTGAGCTGTTTGGGCCAGGAATGTCTCTATGTGTATTCAGATAGCTCCCAAAACATGAGGCGCCATGGGTGTGGGAACTAGGAGTGCTGACGTGTGAATGTAGCCATGACCCTGCGTCCTTGCCCAGTGCATCACTGGGAGAGCAGATATTGCACTAGGGCATAGCCAGCCCCTGTTTTCTAGCTGGGCCTCTGAGTCTCCAGGATGGGCCCAGCCAGTCCTGCTTCTGGTCACATGACCAACGGTCCAGTTGCAAGGCCACAGTGTATGCCAGGGGCCGGAGCTGTGCGGGAGGGAGAAGAGCTCACTGTCGCCTGTCTGGTCACAGCGCTGCCACTCGTGGCCACCCCTTGCTGTCTGGGGGTGCAGTCGTGGAGGTGCTCACGCTGCTCCTGGGTGCTGCAGAATGGTGGTGGCCACCCATAACTATGTCCCTGCATTGCACCTTTGTAAAGGTGTAGTAAATTCAGTTACCTAGTATGACCCTACCAATCCCCACGGATTATACACTACCTCCTTCCAGGAGAACTCTGCTAACATTGCTCCTAACCTGAATCCCTCATTAGCTGGCACTTAAATACCACTGCTGAAAAGAATCCAGTCTGCTCACAGTGGAGCTAAGAGCCATAATTTGGCCAGTGTTTAATTGACTTGCTAAAGTAACTATTCATATGAACTTGTCTAATACATACACCATGTTACTTGTTGAGATGGTAATGATTTATGTTCACATGCTCCTAAACTGTGATTTGGAACATATTAAACATATAGCTTGTGTGTGTCAATTAGAGAGGTCTACTTCATAGAGCCACTGAATTACAGACGTAAACTTCATTTTTCACGAAGTGAGTGAAGACATGGCAAATATTAAGGAAAGGTTTTAGTAACCTCATCAACTGCTGAATGTTCGAGCACATAGTCCTGATCTCACCTAGACCTGATGCGTCAAAACCTAATGGAGGATAGCAGGTATCTTACTTGGCTGAACTCTATTCAGTTTAGGATTGCCAATTTTGGTTGGACATATTCCTGGAGTTTTCATCTGTAGTGAGGGAGTGTGGCCTCCCTTGGAGGTAGACAGCCCGGGCCCATCTGCCCCTGGGTAGGCGGAGCTAGAGGTGACCTGTCAGTCAAACTGGTGGCAGGTGGGCGGGACAGGAAGTATAAAAGGGAAGGCTGGGCGTTCAGTTGGGGAGAGACAGCTGAAGGGGAAGGGTGTCTCTCTGCTCCCTTCCCAGCACTAGCCTGACCCTTATCCAGCCAAAGACCTGCCGGCAGCCTGGGGTCCCGACGGCCAACGGGACCCTGCTGGGACTGTGGACCAAAACCTGCAGCCCAGTAGCTGGGACCCAGGGCAATTCCTGTACCTGTCCATGTCCCTGAGAACCGCAGAGCTGTCAGACCCGGACCCGACACCATCCACCTGCGATCTAGAAGAGCTCCCCCTGGCCCGTGAGGAGGACCCGACTCTGGAGGCCAGCTGTGATCTGGAGGAATTACCCTCAGCGGAAGACATTGAGGGCCTCTGCAGTCTCCCGCTGGGTGACTACCCGGAGGACGCCGGGGGCGAGGACCCCAAGCAGGTACCAGCCCGGGAGGGGGCAGGAAGTGGCCCAGGGGACTTGAGGGCTAGCTCTGACTCTGTTAGGCCCGAGCCAGAGTTAGCGTGCCCCCATGGGGTTCCTGCCGGGCCCGTGGTACACCCCTCTGCCACGGACAGGGACCTGGGCTAGGACGCAGTGGAGTCAGGTGGGCCTGCGTCCCCCTGCCTCCCTCCTCCTGGAACCCAACCAGGAGCCTCAGCTTGCCGCGAGTCATGCCTCCTGGCGTGAGGACTTAGGAGCAGTTTGTTTCCCTGCCTGCCTGCCCCACCTGAGGGTCCAGAGACAGAAGGAGAAGCCAGAGGCCCAGGCAGCCTGGCTTACATCATCATATGACAATCTTTATTAGAAATTGAATCTTTAGTTCCTGGAGACTCCAGGACAATCCTAGAGTGTTGGCAACATCTCTTCAGTTCTGAAACTGCCTTGTGAGTGGTGATGTTTGTTATGGCTGCTGCATTTTCCAGCAATTCATTTAGAACAAGATTCTATTCAACCCTGGTCTGTAAAAGTTTTGTCATAAAGTCAGGACCCCTCTAATATTTGTGCTTGTGCTGATTGATTGACCAAAAGAACGAGAAGAAAATCTTGATTGGCACTGGTGCCTGAAGAATAAAAAAATGGATGTTTGAGTCTCATGAAAGTTGTTACCAGTTAGTATTTCAAAACAATATGATTTTCATATAAAGATGCTTTTAAATCTTTACAATAATAGGTGTGTGAATTACTGCCACTAATAGTTAATTAGATACTACAGACTACCCTCCACTTTTGTAGAAAATCAGTAAGCTAAGCTTAAAGCAATTAATTTAAAATGTAGGGTAAGGTATAGTTGCAAACATAATTTTTCTCTTGTAATTACAGGATATAGTCAGTGGTGGCAAGATTTGGGAAAGCTATTTCAGAGTAATAAGAAATTGTAGGTAAATATAAGACAGGAACAATAAACTCTAAATTTTTCATACAAGTGATTTGTTTTAAACTCTACAGACAAGAGAAAATATACTCTAGAAAAACTGGATGCCTATAAACCAATGGAAGAAGAAAATGAATGCACTTAATGCTGAGGAGCTGTGCCAAAATCAAGTGACAGCTGAAAAAGATTAACTAACTGTCAAAACCCTTAAAGTAAAATAAGGCATTTTGGGGTGGGAAGTTCTTGAGAATTTTGAAATATTAGTAACCTACAATGTTAGTGACCGGCAGGAGATGTAGAACCGGAATATGAAAAAATTACAATCCTCCTACCTCATCAGTGTGAAAATACTTTAGAGAAGTAAAATAGAGAATATATTGTCATTCATTTTGACTAAGACTAAGGGCTTGATTCTACAATCATTGAAGCCAGAGACAAAACTCCAGTTAACTTTATTGTAGCAGTATTGGGCCCTGTAAACCGGAGGATGATAAACCAAGATAATGCGTCTGCAGCAGATGGCTGCAACAGATGACTGAATATTTTCTATGTGTAATACTTACAAAATAACTTCTTTAAACGTACAGCTTGTCAAGAGATTAATGCTGATGCCGATGAATGCTCAAAATGTGTTATATTTATAATACAGTATGTAAGGAGCAATTGTACATGCCAAATTGATCTCTATAGCAATAATATTATAGAACTGTAACATAATGTATATACTAATTCAAATTCATTAAAACTGGTTGTTTTTAAAGTAATGCCTGAGAGAAAAATCCCACAAACATGGGAGGGAGAAGAGACAATGGGAGAGAAGGAAGAACTAAAGGAAAATGGAAATTCTCTTTCCCATATCCAGCTCAAGCCTCTTAGGGTATGTCTACACTAGCAATTTAGGTTGAGTTAAGGACCCTTAAGTTGACCTAACTAAGTCGACTTAGTCCACTTTAAGTCGACTTAATAAGGTCGACTTTAAGTAGACTTAAAGTCGGCCTTATTAAGTCGACTTAACAAAGTTGACAACTTTTTCTAGTGTATACATAGCCTTAGATACTGGAGAGTAGGGTATAGTATACAAAATCTAATATAGAGTAGAGGCACCCTGGGGTTCTTTGGTGAAACAAGCAAAGGTATAACAAGATCCAATGGCTGGAAGCTGATGTGATATAAACTGAAACTAGAAATAAGATACACATATTGAACAGAGTAATTAAGCAGTGGGACAACTTATGTAGGGATGTGGTAGATTCTGCATCACTTGAAGTCTTTTAGAAAGACATCCAAATCTTTATTTAAAGATATGCTTTGGCTTAACCAGAAGTTATGGGCTAGGTGCAGGAATCACAGGGTGGAATTCATGATCTGTGTCTTGAAGGTGATCAGACTAGATAGTCGTAGTGTTTCCATCCAGTCTTAACATCTCTGTGAGGCAGGGAGTGGGTGGTATGTGCTAAGCCAATGCTGTTCAGTGCTTGCTTGCTATCCAAGGAACATCCAGTGGCTGTGGGAAGTGTTAATAATAATGATTAAGCACACAGGATTTTATCTTAATCACTTTAATTGACAGGCATTTTTATACCACTGGTCACCATAGTATCTGAGTATCTTTCCCTAAAATGACTACTAGCCCAGGGCTCCCAGCATGGTGATCACAGGTACTGTTGTTATTAATGATCATGTGGAATTTTTCACAAGAACAGGGGTTATCCCTCATGTTCCAGCTAAAATCTAACTTCGTTAACTCTTACTCTGCCTACCTAAATTTCCTATCTAGTTTGCCTTGGGTAAAGTGTGCTTCACTTCCAGTCCTGAACTGTTGTGCTTTTTTACTGGGCACTCTTAAATGGTGGCCAACTTTCAACCTAGAGGCAGCTATATTGCAGTGGCTGAAGGTGGAATTTCTGTGTGACCTGTAATTTTGAATGTTCTTTAGGAATTTTCTGGGTGTAAAAATCCTGTGTAAATATCAGTCAGAATTAATGGTAACAGACTCACAGAAGCTCAAATATTGTCAAGCATGAACACTGTACCCACAGGATGTTTGGTTCTGTATTTGCCACCTCACTGTCAAGCACAGTCTGAGGACAGAATAGTTCTCACACAACAATTGCACAAAAGATCTGGTCCAGTTCCTACTAAAGGCAATGGTAGTTTTTGTACTGACTCCATTGTGAGCTGGATCAGGAGAGCTGCCAAGAGGGGTATTGCCCATGTACTCCTCCCTATGTAGCTTCATCTGATGATGTGTATATCTGAAAGGCTATGTCTACACTCAGGAATTTAGGTTGACTTTATGCTGGGCTTCCCTATCAGCTGCAGTGCGGTCCCAGCTGGAAAGGAGCCTCAGGGCTCCCTTCTGGCTGGGACCACTGGGGTCCTGGCAAAAAGGGAACCCTGCGCTCCCTTCTTGACGGGACCCCCGCAGGTCCCGGCACGAAGGAAATCGCGGCTCCCTTTTTGCCAGGACTGCTCGGGTCCCGGGCAGAAAGGAGCCGCGGGGCTCCCTTCGGCCGGGACTGCTGGGGTCCCGGCCAGAAGGGAGCCCCGCGGTCCCTTCTCCCCGGGACCTGAGCGGTCCCAGGGAGAAGGGAGCCGGGACAAGCCACTAGCATCTTGTCCTGGGGAGAGCCAGTCCCGCGTGGACTCCCTTTTTCCCCTGCTCTAAGTCGACTTATCTTGTAAGTCAACTTAGGGTGTCCACACTGGCTTAATTTGTCCTAAGAAGTCGACTTAAGCCTTAAGTCAACTTAAATCTAGGTCTTAATAAGTCAATTTAAGTTTTCCTTAAGTCGACTTAAGGAGCAGCTTAAGTCGACTTAAGGAAACTCCAGGGTAGACGCAGAGTAAATTAAGTCGACTTAAGCCTGCTTAAGTCAACTTAATTTACTAGTGTAGACTCACCCAATGAGAGGTAAATCATCAGGACAATTTTCCACATTAATTTTTAAGATAGTAAAAGGAACAATAAATTCACAATGAGTGATACCCTAGGCCAATCTGGTACATTTTAAAAAATATAAAAAGGCATATTATTTTCCAGGAGAGAGAGCTTCAGCCAAGGTCTCATTTGCCAGTTGTTAAGGGGTCTTCTCTGGCTGGTAAATACACAGAATTGTTGTCACTGAAATAATCTTCCAATGGGTACAGATGTTGCTGTGTTTGTTTAAATAGGGCTCTCACTATATGAACAAAAGCTTTAACTCAGTATGCATTAACTCTAGGCAGCTAATCAATCACAGCATGGATATTTTAATATTTACTGCTGCTCTTGTGGGAATTGTTATGACTGTTAATGTTTCCTCGATGCGTTCTGCACTCTGTGATATTTGCTGGACTTGTGTACATTCTGTTTGAAGCGGCATTGATAGCAAAGTCACATTTCTTACGTCAGAAATGAATTGTGGTGTTTCAGGAGATTTGTCTGACTCTCACTGCAGAGCTGAGGAGAAGAATATGACATGGCCTCTAGCACAGAGCCCTCTGCTAATCAGACCAGCCTCCTATCTGCCTCAGCTGGAAATACAAAGGGCTCTTTTAGGAAATGTTTTCCCAGATGTGGGACAGAGTTCTGACTACAATGTGCTTGTGATGAATGCTAGTGTACATGTAACTAGCCAGCCAGACAATAGCGTGTTTGCTGAAGCCCTGTGTTTATCCATCAAGGGCTACATCCACAAAGGTACTAAGATACTGCACTGTCTATCGCTGGAGCTCTGCCACCTAGTGGAATCCTCAGGCCAAATTAGGTATCTAGGGTCTCCTCTACAGTGCATTAGGACTCTCATGAAGGGTTCCTGGGAAGCCAGTGTAACCCATATGCCTGAAAAGGCTATCTCTGAGAGACCTGCTGAGGGTGAGTTACTGTTGCTGGGCTGATTAGCTACCCACAACTAGAAACTTCTAGTAGCAGGGAGTGGTAGCATTCTGAGCATGCTCCACTGGGTGTCCTGCTGGTGTGATGTGGTGTGGTCAGTCAGATGACATGGGAGCAGCAGTCTGTGTGGGCAGCAGGCAGGAGCTGCCTTGAAAGGAGCCCATGTGCTCAGTTTTCTGGAGAGAAGCTGAGCCAGGAGTGAACAAGATGTTTTCTCCCTGTAATGGAGTCATTTGCACCAGACCTTGCAGACATGTATATGGGACTGAGGGCTGGTTGCAAAGGAGAAGGAAAAGCCTGCATGGAATGCTACAGAGGATTCCATCAAAGGAAGAAGAGGACAGCTATTTCTTGCCACTCAAGCCTCTACACTGGAACAGAGACTGTAGCTGAGAGTTGGGTGAACTCCACCTGGACTTTGGGACTCTTGGGGATCTTTCATGCAGGGGTTTGTGTAGGGATTGTTCTTGGTTAATTGTATTTTGTTTTCTTAGGATAAGGTTCATTTAGTTAGTAGTTAATAAAGTTCATTGTTATGTTTATTGTAGTAGTATTTTAATGTGGGAGTGTAGCTCTGAGCAAGCTTCGCTGTGAGTCCTATACAGACTGGATCTTGGGTCTCCAGCTGCTTTCTCCATAGGAATTGGGATTGATTTCTGTGAGGCACTGGAGAAGGGAAATTAAATGAATTTTAGCCCACCCGAAAGTTACAGCAGCAAGCTGCCATCTGCAAGCAAGAGTGCTGCGGAGAGCTGTTTGCTAACATGGCTTAGAATATTTTCCAATTTCTAGAACACTAAGTGGTTCAAGAATTAACTCAGTTTGCTGAAGGAAAAAGATTCTGACTGTCACATGGGGCAACTTGCCCGGGTGCTAATTAATGCTAAATGCAATGCTAGCAGGTGACAAATTGGGAAACCTGTCAGTTTTGGTTTGAAGCTGTTGCTGTGATAGAGTTTTGGATGGGACAAGAGACAATTTGTGATGATTCAGACAATCCAACCCTCTGGTAAAGGGAAGAAGATGCAATCCAGCATGTAGGAAGGAGACCCGACCTACAGTCCTGAATTCAGGTAGTCTTCCAAGGGAACAGTGAGCTAGAAAGTTTGTTGTGTTCTGTGTGGTTTGTACGCTCCTGTGTTTTCTATGTTAAGTATAAAGCAGCAGCGCTGTTAGTCTGTGCAAGTGGTCCGTCTCTGTGTTCATGAGTCACAGCTGTCACGTGCCCCCTGAGAGTTAAATGCTAAACCTGAAGGTTAGTGTCTTGAGCTAGCAGTCTGAGAAACAGTGTGATAACACTACAGGGGAGTCTGAAGGGTCAGGATTGAGCCTAGGGGCTAGGATATTGGCAATGCCATTTTACAGGTATTCCAGGCTTGGTCTGAAGACTCAAATCTAGGCACTTCTACTCCTCCTCTCTCAATCATTGGGGGGGGGGGGGGGGGAAAGAGAGAGAGAGACCACTAAGTACTTTTACAAATGGATCTTCTTAATTCCCACCCTTCTTTGAAGCAATCTCATTAGTTAGCTCACTCCAGTCTATCTACCTTGCTTCCAAGTTCTCTTCAGAAATAACTGCAGGATCTCTTAACCTTTCCTTCTCCATGGATATTCTTAGCTAGGGCTTGATTAATTTTATCTTGCTGAAACTCCTTTCATTAGCAGCCACAGTTACAGGAAGACAGTAAAAAAATATGCTGTGCTGTTTCTGTGTTAGGGAAACTCATATCTAAAGACCCTTTTTTGTGACTGTAGCTAAGGAGATCAATGACACCATCATTTCCAACTCATCCTTAAAGATTTGCTTGCAAAAACTATCGAAGAGCTCAATCGCATTCTCCTGGCCTTCCAAGTTTAAATCTTCAGAGTAGCTGCTTGCTAAGATTAGATTATGTCTCTTCATGCCTTTGCTGCGGAGACATTTCAGTTTCTAACCTGCCAAAAAAGCAAACCTTTCTACAACTCCATTGCACTTATGCATTGTATAATCCAATACCATTGCTATTGTGTCTAAAACAAGGCTGAAAACCTCTCATTCAAAAACTTTTTTTGGGATCTGATGACCTTTCATCTTTTGCAAGTTCCCCTGGCATTACTTTCCTTCTTACTCTTGAACTACATGGATATTCCGAATGTTTCAGCCTGTGAAACAACAGCTTCCTTTCATGCAATTAAACCAGAAGACTATAATTCCAATAAGTCATCTTCACTTTGTAATTTTTTTGCTTACAACAATAATTTTTGATAAGCTGATGTACTGCATCTGGGCCCAAACAAGAATGAAAAAGCGTGAAATGTTCATTTATAAGCTATAGACATCTGACCTTATATTCTGGCATAAGATTTCATGAAGCCTTGATGTCCTCTAAAGCATCAAGACAGATTGCCTCTACCCTTGCTGACCATCTTGCGGTCCTTTGAAATTTTAAGGTAACACTAATACCCTTTTTCAACACATCACAATGACTAGGAGAAATGAAAAACAGGGCCTACAAACTTTGAATAATTAAAAAAAATGCAACAACTTCGGGAATAATTTAAGCAGCTTTTTCCACAAGATATACAGAGTGGGAAGCACATGGAAGGAAAGATGCTTACTAATTTACCTGCTGAATTCAGTTTTGAACACCTTTGCTTGCTATAGCCGTGTTAGCTCCATTGTCATAACTTTGCCCCTGGAAGTCAGTCGTATATATTTAAAGTGCCTCTTGCCACCTTTTATAAAATAATCTCCATAATATTTTCCGTTTTGGTGTGGATATCAGTGAAATCTATAAAGTTATCAACAACTTTCATTCCATCTTTTGAAACCTCAGTATACTTGAACACCTGAGACATCTATTCAGGAGAGGTCTGGAATGCAATCAGTCATGATAGAGAAGATTTTGTTTGAAAATAGTTTGATGTACTTTTCTTGTGATCCCACTAATACATTAATTTTGAATGTGTTTTGTATTACTGGCCTTAATAGCATCCACATGATCCTGAAATGTAATATACCCTTAAACTGCAGGCAATTCAAGTAAGCCCATTACCATTACAAGAATTGTTTACATTTTTTTTGTCTCAAAGCTAAACATTTCTCACCTAAATATGGCAAAAAACCCAAGAGATGTTGCAAAATGTTGCCCCACATGTCCTTCTGCATCTGATGGAAGTTTTGCAGACCTTTTTCAATTGTGACCCTTTTCCAACTATTCTGGAAGTTCCATTCAGTGGGTGATTGCCTCCATATGTTCCTCTGAACTTTCAGGTTGGGATACTCACTAAAGTGGAAAAGGTTGTAAAGTTCACAATGAAAGATGAGTGATTTGGCTACAAAAGCAAACAAGTGAAACAGAACAAGAAGG